>JAGDQP010003286.1:0-34033 GCA_022664845.1 Lepisma saccharinum
CTCTCTCTCTCTCTCTCTCTCTCTCTCTCTCTCTCTCTCTCTCTCTCCCTCTCTCTCTTTCTCCCTCTCTCTCTCCCTCTCTCTCTCTCCCTCTCTCTCTCACACACACACACATAACAAATCAGAAGGTTGCAAGTTCGAATCCAACCGCAGACAAGTAGGAAAATTTGCAACTATAAATGAAGACGCGAGAGTAAAACACGTATGGGAATAAAGGAAGAATAAAGATCGGGCCAACAAGGTTTTGCTACTTGGGATACCATATCCAATGTGGACATGCCTTCAATATCATTATAGTAAACACAATTATAAAACACAACTAACACATAATTAAGACCCATCATCTAAATGACATCCGAATTACTTATTAATAAATTGAATGGATCTACTGTATATAACCTCCTTTAGACTACCCCAATCCATTGCATCCCATAATACTAAACATTCCTTCCGAAATTCAAGGCGTAAGCATCTACCAATCTCCCAACTCGCAGTCAATACACTTCACTGCATCTTGGGCGATTTACGACCCTGAACAATAAGGTGCCAACATCTTGAACGAAAGCAACCAATTAGAATTGGTTGCAGTAGCCACCCCCCTCTTTATCCTGGAAAATTTTGGAACTGCATATGTTTGTGACTTTTTGGTCACGCAATGACTTTTACTGCTTCGATCCGCCTGTCTAACATTTTTGCAAATGTTTTCACACAGGAGATTTACAACACTAGTTAGATAGATAGTGAATAGTGGGTTATGAAGAGTTCGTTGCTTCGTCGTCAAGGATTTTAAGCTACGTCGGTGATTATTTGTGCACGTAGCACAAGTTTCAAATGGAGGATAGTGCTTATTATTATCATGGACATGTATGAAGTTAAACTTCTGTAAGTAGTTATTTTCAATATAGAGATCACCGTTCTCCACCCGACCCGTGTGTGTTGGTGATGGTGGATAAGTGAAATGGATCGCCTGCTTGGAAGTCTATATTTACTTACAGCGTGTGCATCAATATAAGAAATAATAAGCTTCATATCTTGCCGTGTTCATAATTCCCTGTAGTTAATTTCGTTGTATCATGCAGTGCAGTAAAGCAAAAATGGTTTTGCATTACCCAACGCTAATTTAAGAAAGCAGGCAGTGTGGAAAGTAGTTGTTGTCGTGTTCCCCCCACCCCTGCTTCTTCCGTGCATCAACAATGCTTCGTTAGTGTAAGACAAACAAAGAGGAAAAGAAAAGGAATTTTCTTCTACCACGTTAATCATAGTGAATCTTCTTTTGCTTCGCAGAATGGAATAAAACAATTATCTCGACAGTAAAGTTCTCTGTCATTACAGTACAATACGCATAAAGTAAATACATAGTAGTCTCGTAAATGTTAATTTGATTCTTGAGAAACAGGCCTGTGGTATTTATGTCTATCGTACGCTATTGTAATGTACCTGCAATATACTTTATTTGCTAAATATTTTCAGTAGATTTAGGACGTGCACGAAAGGAGAATTTGTCGCACAAAGTGGCTACAGGTTGTTCATAGTTTCAATTACACTTTTGCTGAGAAATAATTGTTCTTATAGGGACTGTCTGGGTCTGATATTATGCTCGCGGGTAGCGTACCGTGTGCTGATTTAGGAATTGTAGAAGTTATGCTCGGATAGGGCAGGATCTGATCGGGTACCGCTTGGTCCCCCCTTGCATAGAAGTTGAGAAATACGTACGCTTAGGTTAGTTATTCCTGACAGAGGTAATTGCTTCGGAATAGCAGAATATCAATTAATATTTATAAGTATCTTACGTGTTTACTATGTGCATGTTTGGTGTTAAGAGATACTTTAGTCTAAAGTGCTATTTCTTGACGCTGTCAGTTTAAAAAAATAAAGAATAATATATAGATATCAAAGTAATAGTAATAATAATCATTTTTTTATCGTCAGACAAAGATACTTGTTGTTCTTGCACGCATATCATATGTAAAATTTAAGTGGCATACGTCTGTTGGTGTCAGTTATTTTATGATAACCTACCCCATTGACCCATCCTGTCCTCTCACATATGTATGCAGGGTATGTAATAGAAAAGTATATGTAATTCTGGATGCATCCCAGTCAATGTAATCTTAAGGGAACAAGCGTAATAATTTGAGAATTTTTTAGAAATGCAGAAAGTATCGCTAATGTGAATTGTATTGATATCGTATTGTAAAAGCATATCAGAGGAAAGTCAATTATTGTGAGCTATATTATCAAAGTAGAGGCAGTAACTGTCGGAGCCATTGAAAGTTCATTTTGTTCTATTGAAAATACAAATGACCAAGTAATTGTGTTACAGGTAGCACCGTAGAGAGCTTAATTTTTTGTTGTATTTTTAATGATTGTGTATCTTTGAAATGCTCTCACTTCAGTGATCACAGTAGAGTGATGACATGGACACTCTTTAATTATTGTCATGTAAGCGCCTTGGTCAAATGTTCGTTGTCTCAGTTATATGTTCTTTTGAATTCTCCACATAATGAGTAAATGCGAGTTTATTAAACATATTGTGGTATCCAATTATACGGACGTTTAATAGCGTTTTTTGTCGTGGCATTGGAGTTGTATATTTTATACAATTTCATCCAATTATACGGACGCTATCTTATGTAACAGTGGAATATTCATGGATAATACTTTCATAGATAGTTATTATTTCAAGGTTCCACTTTTACAATACAGTGATGTTGTCACACTTGTCCTTGATTAATTATACAAGCAGTTAACCTGGAAATCCATTTTCATTGATAAGTGATCATTGCCGGAGACAAGACTTCTCAGTCCCTTTTGGATGATCAAATTTGATGTTGATGTGCAGTGATAAAAATAGTTTTGTGAATTGATGAGTTACACGAAGTCACATGATATTTGTTCTTGCATTCGTATGTACAGCTGGTGATGTGCCACAGCTGAGTGAGAATTATACCAAGAACTATTTGAGTGCCATCAACTGTTGAGTTGCTAATAGAGATTGTAGGTCATCAGGGAACTGATGTTAATACAACTCATTTGTTTATTAGTAATTATTTATTTCACGATAACACAGATAATCTTCTTAATCTGCAAGGCGTATAGATTGCTAAATTTAAGTGTTAGAATTCAGTCAACGTTTCTTTTCTCAGACGTTCGTAAGAAACAGGTTAAGATAGGTTATACTGAATTGAGTGTTAAATATTTGCTCGATAGTTATTTTGCATTATTGTGTACGCTGACTTCCTCTTTCCAATTCGAGATTTACGTCGGAATAATACCTTAAATTAAAGAAAAATCACAGTGAAAGTATCGGCTTCTCTAACCACCGTTACGCCCGAACACGGTTAAAAGTTGCCAACTACAAATGTTTAAAAACCAGACATTTTGATTTATTTAAGTTTGGAAACCGCACATGCAACACACTAACAATAATTACGACACTTACTTCACTATTATCTCAAACACAACTTGAGCATTTGACATTCGAAATTGAACAACTCATCCTGTGGAGGATTTATACAAATTATACTGGTAAAGAGAGTTTACGAAAAGTCATTCAGTGGAGGGATTGTGACTAGAGGTGTGCAACGAGCGGATTTCGAGCGCTCGAAACACAAAAATACGTTTTCGAGCGAGCAGAGTATGATCGAACAAAATCTGCTCGAACACTTTTGCTCGAAATCCTGGATTCGAGTGCTCGAAAGTCCTGGAATTTCCCTTTCCCCTCCATTTATCTTGGTAAAGGACGTAGTACACAATGTTGCCAACTGTGATACTATTATTCTGATCATAGTATAATTTCAACTTTATAGCTTTGATACAACAGATAATTAAGTACTAAAAAACTATTATCGTGATTCCATAGGTACTTTAACGCCAACATTTCTGGGAGCTCCAAGAGACGCTGACTACGATTCCGAGCCTAAAAATGTTAAAATTTGTAATCCAAGACCGCGGCAGCGCGAAACATCATGATTGTAATAATAGTCTGTGAGGAGAGGGGAGGAGTTCATTACCAACACCAAAAATATAAACTTTTAAAATCCAAGATGGCGTCAGCGCTGAATGTCACAATTGTTAAAAACCATCAGAATTTTGTGAAATTTTATATGTAGGGGCTTAAAGGAGCCCTGAGTCTAATACCGAAGGCAAAAATATTTTGAAATCCAAGATGGCGACAGCGCAAAATATGATAATTGTTAAAATATTTTGATTTTTCCTGAAATTTTATATCCAGGTCTTTCAAGAGGCTCGGGTTCGACTCCTGTTTCAAAAATGTTGAAATTTGAAATCCAAGAGAGCAGCAACCCGAAAAGTGATAAATTCTTAAAAATTATCAGATTTTGTTAAATTTCATAAGTGGGTGTTCCGAAAGACGCTGATTACGAATCCGAGCCCAAACATATTGAATTTTCAAATCGAAGATGGAGGGAGCGTGAAATATTCTGATTGTTAAAAAAACATTTGATTTTCGTGAAAATTTATATTTGGGGCTTTCATGGGACGCTGATTACAAATTTGAGAACAAAAATATTAAAATGTGAAATCCAAAATGGTAGAAGTGCAAAATGTCATAATCTCTAGAAATTATCCGATTTTCGTGAAATTTTATATCCAAGGTTTTCAAGGGGCCCTGAGTATGATCCCGAGGCTAAAGTGTTTAAATTAAAAAATGAAGATAGTGGCAGCGCAAAATATTGTAATTGTTAAAAATAATTTAACTTCGTGGAATTTTTCCCGGGATTTCTGATATTTCTGGGTTGGATTCCTAGACTAAAATATTGAAAGTATAAATTCACTCCAGTAGGACACAGACGCGTTTTGAATGTTAATTTTTGTTCTAATTCGTTGATTAACAGTTATTAGTTAAAAAGTACGTTTAATTTGAATCATATTTCAACAAATGTTTGATACCTCAGTAGCACATGCAGGTTGGTCGGTTATGGGACCCATATAGTTCCACATCGTAAATGCGGACGAGAGAGGGGTCCCACTTAAGACCACGTAGATCGATGTGGGATCGACATCGATTATCGGTATCACTAATTTACTATTTTCTAAAACTATATTTTGCAAAGAATAAATCGATTTTTACAAACATTTCTGTTCATAATGAATAAATTAAAATTAAAAATAGAGCATTCGTCATGGCATTATATCGATCCATGTCGCTAACCGATATCTATATTGATCAATGTCGGTCCATATGGGCAAACCAATGTTTGTTTATGCAATGGTATATCCCTCTGGTGATAAAGTATAAAACTTCATGCTGCTGTCAACACGCGGCCACCTTTGTTTGGTGACAAAGGAGTTGTTCACAATTTAAGCACGTTAAAGCGCAGAAATAATATGTCCTTCCACGAGAAGGACCCAAAAAATAAAGTGTTAAAGTTGATTGTGTTTTTCCCAAGGATTCTTTGATCACTGTAAGTAAATAGACAAACCAACAAGATTTATAGTAATATTAAGATGGTTATCGTACGCCGTCAGAACCGAGAAACATTTTACACTTTTGTTTCGTTTGTACGGTGGAAAGTAGCGTATTTTCTCAAGCCCATGTGGTTGTTGAGATATTTTGAGATTTGAGATATTTTGATAAACTCTCGTATAGCTTTGTTGAGATATGTTGACAATTGTGGATTTGCGATAATTTGACCAATCCTCGTATATATGGATCAAATGTTTTGTTTCGGACGTACTCTATATTCTTCATCTTGTCAAATTACTAAGTTGTGCGAAGTTTTGTTGAGATATGTTGAAAACTGTGGATTTGCGATATTTTGACCAACCCTCATATATATGGATCATTTTTTTTGTTTCGGGCGTACTCTATGTTCGTCTTGTGAAATTACTAACTTGTGCAAAGTTTTGTTAAGACATGTTGAAAGTTGTGGATTTGAGATATTTTGACCAACCCTTAAAATATCTCAAATCTTTTTGAGTGTATATGTGGGTCATTTTTTTGTTTTGGACGTACTCTGTGTTCTTTGTCCTGTCAAATTGTAAATTTGAAAAGTTTTGTTGAAATATGTTGAAAATTGTGAATTTGCGATATTTTGACCAACCCTCGAATATATGAGTCAAATTTTGATTTCGGACGTATATATTTTCAAAGTACGGGTCGAGCCTTACAGCCTGCAGAATGAGGGAGCAATGCCCAGTTTGTTTTATAGTGAAACACAATGTACTAGTGGGGACGCAGTGGCTCAATTTGTAGAGCTCTCATCTCTGGCACTAGGGGTCGTCGGATCGATCCCTGCTCCCGCAATGTGGGCTTTGTGGTGGACAAACACCGTGTGCGTTGGTTTTCTTGGAGCCATTTCTTCCCACATTCTTCATTTCACCAATTCGTGTCATCATCATCATCCATCAAAGTTGCCTAAAGGCCTTAAAAATTAAATTTAGATTAAAAAACAATGTACTAGTAAACCCAAACACATATCTCGGCTCTTGAATAGAAGCATGTTATTTCTCGGGATTTTGAGCAAAAGATAATTGCGGAAAGTAACTATGATCAATAAACAAATAATTTTAAAAAATATTTTTAAAAAAATACACATTTTAAGCAAAGAAAAATTGACTAAAAAGTAAAAAATAATAAATTTATGAATCGGAAGATAAAAGCTTGGCTGCTTTCGCTTACCTTATGATAAAATCATACTGTCTAAGAGAACCCACGCTTTTATTTAACGATTCATAAATTTATTATTCTTTACATTTTAGTCCATTTTTGTTTGCTTAGAAAATCGTGTTTTTCAAATCCTATTTCAACTTATTTTTTAAAATCCTTTTTCTAATTTATTATTCTTTTCGGGTTATTTCTGTTCTCATACATTTTCTCTAGCTAATATTTTTGGCACAAATCCTAAAGTGTTCTGCAACCAGCCAAACCCAGCCGCGGTGCAGGTTAGTATTGAGTTTGGGATAAAGAAGTCTGTAATAACAAAATATTAAAATGTATGAAAGTAAGAATAGAATGTTGTATTGTCTCCCTACTTACGTCGCTGTGTAAAATTTCATCATTGTTCGATGTCGCAAAACGAGATAAATTAACGTTACAAGATTTGTACTAGAGATGAAAAATAATTACAAACTAAGTTAATTAAAACCGTGTAATAGAACATATATATCTTCCTTGAATAATGCCGTAGTTAGAAATTATTGTATTGTATATACGGGTTAAGAGCATATTTTGGTAAGAATTCATAGTTTTTTTCAGTTTATAGTAAATATGTCTTCCAAGTTGTATTATCTCTAGGAACTTAAATTCTTTCCATAATTCAAATTATTTCTTCAGTTCCTTGGAGGTTTAGTAGTATTTTATTGCAAACTATACCAAATAACTTCAGTCCATATGTCTTTAGTTAATTCCTCATATTTGTCAGGGTGAAGATATAGGAAGTATAGCAATGTGACAGTGAATGCATAAATAATCCTATCATTTGCCTCGTAAGTCTGCAGAAAAACAAAGCAAAGTAAATTGGGATGAATGTATGAAAGCTTAACTCGAATCCTGCTGATTACATTATTATCTACAGCATGGGGCGTTAAATCACTTGCTGTGTGGAAAAATACATTTTGAGGGAATTTTTTACAACACTATATCTGGCCTTCAAAGTGAACATTAAAAAATTCTAAAGACAATCACCCGAAAGAAGTAATGACTAGCGCAATGTGAAAATGAAGGTAAGTTTGCTTTGATGACGGACAAAAGTTAATGAATCCAGAGATATTTTAACTATTAATTACAAAGCTTCATCTAACTACAAGGGAAAAGAAGAGGAAAGACAATATTTACCAGGGAGGAAATGTTTTTTTGATTACTTCCATTTTATTTCTCATAACCTTTACCTTCATCTGCGTTGACCAATTATTTTACACAAGAAAATAACACGCAAGCACGTAAAGCACGTTTGTGTGAATTTCTTTTTTACGCATTCGTTAATTTCAGCATATAATTATTATTATATTTTATGTTTAAATACATTCAGCTGCAGTTTTAAAATAAACATCTTTTTTGTATCTTAGAAGCAGAATCGACGCTTGAACAACGCAAGGTTAGATTGGTTGAATTGTTATTAACGTCCTAAACGAGTTAGTCAGCTTCTAAGGGACGGACATACAGTTTTAGGTAAAGTCGGGTTCGAGAATTTCGTTCAATGGACTTCGGTAGAAATTGAACCTGTGACCATGCGCACAGAAAACGAATACGTTAAACTATCGGCAACCCTCTAAAGTAACAAATTTTTAATCTGAAATATAAGTATATCATGTTCTACGTTAGCTATCTGACTTCCTGGTTTAATATCATTATCAAAGAAATTGTGTGTTAAGATAGACGAAGTCTTCTGTCTCAATGCATTTACAAAGAGCGAAAGTAAAGATTTTTTATTACTCCGATTCCAGAGAAGTTATACGATGCTGTTCAAATCTTATTTATTTTTCAATGTATGAAATATTCAATAGTCACTAGACACTACAACACCAAGTAGGTCTAACGGTGGTTCAGTGGTAGAGCACTCATCTCTGGTGCGTGGAATCCCCAGTTCGATCCCGGCTTGTGCCATGGTGCCATGTGGATCTTGAGGTGGACAAACACCGTCTGTGTCAGTTTTTTCAGGGTGGGTCCTTTCCTCCCACATTCTTCATTCCACCAGTTCTTCCATCATCATTCATTATGGCTGAGCCAAATCTGCATAAAGGCCTTAACAATTAAATAGAAATTAAATTCAAGTAGGGCTCCTACTAAAATAAATTTTTAAGATGAAAGAACCTTTGTCAACATTGATTAAGCCTATGAATGAATGTAAAAGCTATAAGTATGACATGTTTTGTGATAATTTTAAAAGTGTAGTGTTGTAGACAAATTAAGAACAAAAAGGAAAGAAGACTCGGAAAGATAACATCACTTGAGCACCAAGTTTCATAGAACAGGAGAGAGTGGCCTGAGCCACAGTCCCCTATAGGCCATAAATGAATTCAACAGACATTTCGGTACTATTTTTATTTCAATTGAAAAATCTTCTGGTAAAGCAAACTTTAGAAAACACTTTCTTTCCTTTCTGTTATGTTTATCAAGCGATATCAAGCCTTGTTTCCAAACAGTTCCACTCGTGCACTAAATCGGCCGCCGCCATGTTATGACGTAAGTAATCAGAAGAGTGCTTGTTATTGAACTACAGTCTTGTTACTAGTTGGGTAGTTTGCATTGCTAAGAACCGATAGTGTAACAGCCTAGTTGCTGTTCCATTTCTATATTTATTTTCTCCCCTTTTATTTTCTTAGTCTCCGTTTTGTTTTCTTTCTGTGTTGTCTTTAGCTCATTCATTTTGGTTGGCTTTAGTCCCTTTGAGCGTGTTTCGTTTGGATTTTTATCGTTATCTATCCAGGTTTTCGTTAGCTACGCAGCAATGACTTGGATCTAACGCTTGTTTTTGATTGGACCCTAGTCAATGCTTCGTGGCTTGTTTTTTTCTGATTGGTGTGAATCAGCCTTCTTCTCCGTTTGCTGGGAGAACTGCTCTCCCACGCCATGTTAGTTTAGTTCCAATTTTAATGACGAGACGAGTGGATGTATGGGCTTTCCGTCATCTGTACTTCCTAAGCCCTGTCTACGAGAGGTAGATATAAACACCAAATTTAGTAAATCTTCCGATTATAGTTAGACTGTTTTCGTCCATACCGGAAACTATATTATTCGAATTAAGAAGATTAGAACCGATATAAGTGCTATCAGGACATTTCAGCGACATTATTTCGAAATTTTCGACTCAATAAAAATTAATATTTTGTTTTGAGATTATTTATCAAAATGTACAATATGTTCCAATTTCAGTATGGGGCCGCTATTAACCGAATTCTCACATTACAAGTACCGGTTCGTTAGATTTTAATAATCATATGCCAATTTCTCGTCTCCAGTTTTCCAAATCCATTCGAAATTCCCGGATAGCCATGTTTGACAGCTACCGCATATTCTCATTATTTAATCAAATTAGCAACATGTCTGTTCGATTATCTTTGCGTGCCGTTTTGGTGTTAACAGTAAATTTAATATTATTCGACATGGTTTCGATACTTTTGGTTTCAACTCCAGCCACTATTCTCCGAATAAAAAGACATCTTTTTTAATATTATTTAGCATTTTCAAGATTTATTCAGAACGTCTTTTGTATAAGGTAGTAATCATCTGTAATGGCATCACACAATTATTAGAGCGAAATTGATTCTTTCTGCACCATGTATTTTGGACTAGAACTTCTTTCGTGTAAGTAATGCTGTGATAAAACTTTTCCAAATTAAATAACAATGTTTTGGAAATAACTTGTGAAAATATCAACAAAATTTATTAATTATAATAGAAGTTATGGACATTTATATGTGACTACGTAACTTTCAGTTCTACTTAATTAATTCAATGTATACCAGCGATTCAAATTTGTTTGTTCCTACAACTCAACAGTAATTCTGTTCAGATTCTGATGAAACTATCATATCCGAAAACGTGCAATATGTAAATTCAAAGTAATAAATTGGAATTCTGAAATTTTTATATTCCTTCGAACAATCTTGTGTTTATGTTCAGTGAACGTAGTGTATAAACCTCTCAGTTAACCAGGTACGATTTACGGCATTAGTTGATAATCCTCTTGTAGTGTTAAGTAATATTTGTGATGTGCAGTGAGTTATTTAAGGTCTGACTTGATGTTCATTGGAAACTAGCTACTAATCGTTACATGAAGTTGACAGCAATTGATACAAATTATTTCTGTGTTTATGTAACCTATCGTATTGAGTGATATGTTTTAATTAGATTAGATCGGTTCATAAATCCGTGGACCAGTGGTAGGATTCTTTCGCCAGCTGAGAAATGATAACTTGGGAAACGAACTATATATTGAATTTTTTGTTATTTCTGCGTTGACATGTGAAGTGACTCCAGCATGTGATTTGTATGAATAAATATTATTTGCATTTGTGCGTTATGACACTACGTTTGGATTGAGTTGCGACCGTCATTCGTTTGTGTTCGTTCGTCTTTATTTCAGGAATTGCGATTCCAGACTACAAGTGTGGGCCCTACTAAGGTAAAGGTAAGACATGGTCTTTTGCCACCCTGTAGACTTCGAAGTGATTAACATAGTATGAGTCACATATGAGTCGTTATGCGTATCATCGTTTAAGATTATTTCCCAAGTAAAAATTTACGTTTTCTTTCTTAATCTGTCGCTAATCTGAACCAGTTGGTACTTCGGAGTATGAACTGACGATCTAATTAAAAGATTGGAGGTGTCGCCTTACCGGTATTTCCTCCCTCGATCTAATTTTTTTTTTTATTACAGCGATCACAAGGATTTGGAATCCTCTTTCCCAGATATTCTTAAATCTGGAAGGCACGCTCGTCTGGGGTGTAGAAAATGTTTGGAGCTAGAGGTTAGGTTAGATGCGTTGCGTGGGTACTCTAGGCTCCTGGCGACTCTATTTGTCTGTGTGATCCTCTTTTAGGATCTTAGGTTGGGGACGATTAAATTTGGCATAAATATATAGAAATAAATTGTTTAAGTGGTGCCTAGTTCCTTTGTTCATTGACACGTCAATAAATTTTCCTAACAAAATATTTGTTTTCCTGCCGTGAAATGAAAAGTGAGAAACGGCTTGGCTGCGTGCAGTTCAAAGGAATGTAAATAGGATCAGCTGTGTAAGTTTCCGTCGCTATTGAATCTATATTTAATTTCGAATCACCCTTGAATCGTATTAACCGCGGCAATAAACGTGGCTTCACAACTCATATTTGTATCGAATTTAAACTGCGAAAGTTGGGGATGGATTCAAGGTATCGGCACTTTAGCACGTCTTTACATGCATTATTTCATAAAGATATTAACGTATACGATGGCATAACATGTTTCAATGATTTGAGGACACAAAACAAATTACAAATAAAGAAAGGACTGACATGAGAAATATGCACTATCCCAACTTGCGATATACACGTATTTATCACTATTTGTTGTAAACTTCGTGCCTTGTTTTTCCTCCCGCATTTTGTCTCATAGCACTACCCTCTATTAGTTGTCTGTAGAACTCTGTCGAGGAGTTTGAACTGCGAGATACTAATGTCATTGTATTGAATATAATTTTAACATATAGCAAATAAAACATGTAAGAAACAAAAATGTAAATTAAAACTATTCCATTGAAGTTACTATTCCCTTTCGTAGAAGTAAAAACAAATACTCGTATGTTTCTAGGAATTCGATTACCCTTCGGTGAAAGTATATAAAGGTTGATAATTGTACCCAATAACTACTTCCGTCATCATGAAAACACGTCAAACCCGACATAAAATAGTGATAGGATGAGCATTTCAAATTGAGACAAAACCGTGTCAATCATTTCAGCCATTTCTCTTATTAAAAATAAGTTTTAGCTGTTTTAACTTCTTCCAGCGTATCATTCAGCCATGGTATATAGTAATTATTTCATTAAGTGATGATTTGAATATGCTTTCTTTTTAATGTTGTTTTGTCTTCAAACTTCTGAGTAATAAACGTACACAACCAGAAGCAGATAGCCATTTAACTACTACAAATTGATTACGTCAAACCTATCAGAAGACGAGTTTCGTTTAATGACATAGGTGTTAAAATTTCTCACTATTTTATACTACATTTCTACGTAATGAGAAAACTTAGCGCTGAAATTTCAAAAACATAATAAACATTTTTTTTAATATGATGTACACAAACAAAATTTTTAAATATATCTGGTGTAGTAAAAAGTAATCCATTATTTTGCCAATAGATGGCTTCAGTGATCTGTATCTCGCGTTGTATAAGTCCGATCGGGTTCAACGAGATGGCGTTCAAACGATGAGATTGCGTACTACAAACACTGTTCAGATTGTTGTGATGAGTTGACTCAGTGTTGTGTGAGCGCGCGTCAAAATGGACACTAGCAAAGAGAAAATACGCTATATTTTAGTTTTTCTTCGATAAAGGCGAAAACGAAAGTCAGGCGGCTGCAAATGTGAATAGTGTTTATGGTCCTGATACTGTAACAGCCAATCACGCGCAATTTTGGTTTCGTCGATTCCGATCCGGTAATTTTGAAGTCAAAGATGTACCACGCACTGGAAGGTCAAGTGTCGAAAATGTCGATCATGGACATTGTCGCGTCTGACCATCATGTAAGCACTGTTTCGATTGCCCAAGAGCTAAACATTGCACAAAAAGCCGTGTGGAACCATTTGCATAAGGCTGGATACACAAAGAAGCTTGATGTATGGGTGCCACACGAGTTAACGCAAAAAAAACTCATGGACCGAATTTCCATCTGCGAATCACTGCAGAATCGCAACAAAAGCGACCCATTTCTGAAGCGGTTGGTGACTGGTGATAAAAAGTGGATCACTTACGACAACGTCACGCGAAACGGTCGTGGTCGAAGCGCGGTGCGCCGACGCAAACGGTGCCCAAGCCAGGATTGACGGCCAGGAGGGTTTTGCTGTGTGTTTGGTGGGATTGGCAGGGAATTATATACTATGAGCTGCTCCCCTACGGCCAAACCCTTAACTCGGAACTATACTGTCAACAATTGGACCGTCTGAAGGCAGCAATCGCCCAGAAGCGGCCAGCTTTGGCCAATAGGAGAGGCATTGTGTTCCACCAGGACAACGCCAGGCCACACATATCGATAGTGACTCGCCAGAAGCTCCGGTAGCTTGGTTGGGAGGTTCTTATGCATCCACCTTATAGTCCGGACCTGGCACCGAGTGATTACCATCTGTTCCTGTCCATGGCGAACACGTTTGCTGGTGCAAAATTCGCTTCAAGAGAGGCTTGTGAAAATCGACTGTCTCAATTTTTTGCCAATAGGGACAAGGGCTTCTATGAGAGAGGCATCATGATATTACCTTCCAAATGGCAATACGTTATCGAACAAAACGGCGCATTTGTGACCTAAATCGGATCATTCTAACTATGGTAAGTCAAGCCTTCAATGTCATGCAAAAATAATGGATTACTTTTTACTACACCAGATATAAGGACGGTGAAAACGAAAATGTCCATTCAATTCAAGAGGAGAGAGTGATCAAAATAGCAGAAAACGTTCTAAATGGTGTTGAAGGGAAGAAACTAAGAATTAAATTATAAAAAACGAGTGAAAGAAGAGAGTCGGAATGTATGTTTAAGGCAATATGGCTAGACTGAGCACTCCTAGCTCAGTTGTTAGAGCGTTCGATTCAGAGTTATCCACATTCCAAATCATTTTTTACCAGCGGAGGACAGTAAAGCTAAAAAAAGGACAACTGCGAATTATTTTCTTCCAGTGGAGGACAACTAAGCTAAGATTGGTTACAACTACGGTTACCTTCATTTAAGATGCGATAAAGAAATACCGACGAAGGGAAAAAATTCTTTCGACCTGAACCTTAGATGCCAAAAGGCCATAAATAAAATCCAAATTCAAGAATTTCTTACTTGCACATTTCAATTTTTACAGGGTAATTTACGCAACATTTTACGTTTCTATTGTATCTCAAGTGATAAAATGTAACAGAAATGCAAAGATGTTACAAACTGATGAACCCTTCGCTTGATATTTCTGAAAAGAACATTTTATTATTAAAAATTAGGAATAAAGAAGTACGCATAATCCAATTCGGAACTCTACATCACGAAACACAGGTAGCTAGTGTAAATCTCGTAAGCAATAGAAGTAGTTAAAATATTCAAAATTTGATTATTGAAAATTATATTGATGTAATTTGAGTCGGAAAAAGGAAACAAATCCAGTTGCCATGTTTGGGTAAGGATGAACAGTTCATCATATTTATAATACTTGTGCAATGCAATGAAATTTATGACGTCAAACAAAAAACTTTTCACTAGAAAGCACTGTTATGATGGAAACAAGCCGTTCTCGATCAGGAACGAAATTCTCTGAAAGCCTAGGTGAGACAATCACCTTGTGTTTATGTTCTCAGTATTGTAGAAAGGACTAAAATTAATATGTGAGACCGAACAGCAAATACTCCATCTCCTCTTTGGTTCTGCGATTCTGAGTGTCGACTACTTAAGGCTACTCACATCGAAATCATTATGCCAGTTCGGGCTGTACCAAGCCGACTTGGTTTTCAAAGACTGATTGACTAGAACATCTCTACATCTCATTTATCTCCTGCTATTGCAGGAATAAATACGGGAAAATACTCTAAGATGTTTCACTTGCGCGTCTAACATAGTCTAGGCAAACTTGATGTTACACTTCAACATTATTTATTTTGAATTGAATAGTGTTCATGTGTTTGCTAATCGGCCCATCGTTGTTAAACATGGTTACACTAAACTGTATTCATTGAAATAATATTTAAGGCATTTCGGATCTCCTGGATTCGATATTCCGAAACTCCTATTTTTGAGAAACCGACCCAAATGAACCATCAGAGTACGTCTATTAGAACTAAAATCTACAATACTTATATCTTCGTTGAACGACAATTACAAGACCTCTCGCTAATGTATAACGCTCTACCATTCCACATACTTCACATGTACTCCAGGCTTTCTTGTGGACCTGGAGGAAGACTTTCACATACTGTATAAGTTTTACTATACACTCAATTCTGTCGTGGTTCACATGGTGATTCGCACCTTCCAAATATCGGTTTTGTACCGGAACATAAAGCATCAAAGGACTGTGTGCCATATTTCTGATCCGTCTCCATCGACGTCCAAATCAAAATTTCATCCCAAGAAAGTGATGTTAATTTTGTGGTTAAGGTAATGGTATCCCTTGTGCGAAGCGTACGTGCCGTGAGCGGCGCATGAGGAATGTGGAGACAGCGCTCACCGCATGCTCGACTAACGGCACGAACTTAGGTCCCATACTCTCAAGGTGTCCAGGAATATCAATAATAGTCTAGTACTTAATTAGAAAGGATGCTGAGTGCACCTCAGAGCGCCAGGACTGAATAGAATTATCTAGCGTCCTGGATGAGATTTGACCACAAGCCGTCCGATTCGTAGTAGACGCGCTGCTGCCTGAACCACGTCGACTCCAGTTAAATGTGTGGTGAGATGTCAACGACATAATTCACTGGGAAGTCCTAGAACCTAACGAAACCATTAATACCATCTTCTACTGTCAAGAGTTCAACAGACTGTGAGCAACATTGCGATCGAAGAGGCCAGACTCGTCAATTGCCAAGGAGTCTTCCACAAGCAGTTCTCATCACTCATAAAAAAATTGATGTAATGTACCTTTGTTGGAGGTTTTACCTACGCCTCCTGTTCTCCTGACTTGATCTCTACATACTACCACATTTTTCGTCCTTTGCATAACTCTTTCTCTCGGAAAATTCTTGACGATATGCTGCGAAAACTGCCGTACAACAATCCTTCAACTCCAAAGCTCAGAACTTTTAACAGATTAGGATTCATTTCCTAGCAGAAAGATGGCAAGAGGTCAGTGATTGCAATTGCAATTATGCACAGTTCAAGGTGACTGCCATTTTATGTTGTTTGCACTTCTACGGACACCAAAAAGAGTAGAACTTTTGCACGCACTCAATACGTCTACCTATTGCCTTGAAATACGAATTTTATTTTAATTTCAGTTCTGTCTAAATATGTGGGTCTCCCGACGTTACCATTCATCATAATTTGGCCCTCGTATAGAAAGAAGTTGGCCACGCGTAATTTAAATGATTCTCGATTTTTCTGATCATATTTCTCGCTGAAATTGATTGATCTCTTTCAGTAACACAGCATTGTGCTTAAGTTTTTCGCACGACATATTAAAACTTGTTTTGCTCCTAACATTACCTACATGTAATTAATTTTTATTTTCGACTTATCCTCCATCAATGGGGTAAAGAGGGGCGAATTCGGACGCCTAAGGTAACTTGGGCACGATAAATCACATTTATGAAGAAAGGGATATACGCATATGTGTGGACAAAGTAATTATGAAGACTAAATGCTAACATGTATACACTTCCACTGCAACGTAGTTTCTACAATTAAAAATATAAATTATGAAAAGGGAAAACCAAATTCGGAAACCGTACGGAATTACCCCCTTTACACTATGTATAGTTCCTGAGAGAAAATCATCTTTCCATCTCGAGATTACTGACATTGAACAGCAATAGTTAAAAAAAAAACATTTTTAGGTAATTGTGGGGATTGTTATTGTCTTTGAAATTTGGCAGCCAGTAGTTGCCAGGTACGCGTTTTTCTTCGTGGAAATGGGTTTCACTTCTAAATATTTCTTGAGGTTTGAGGATTATTATTATAGGTGGGTGAAAATATTATTTTCTGGAAATCGGAGAAGGAAACAGCCGGAGATGGAAGCGCTATTATCTCGTGGACTGTCCCCGAAAATCGGGAACGGATGGCCAGAATTAGTACAGAATTAAGCACTTCTCTTCGCGGACACACCATTGTTTTCGCAAATCGCCGCCCCTATTGTGTACTTCATTGTTTTTAAACATACATAAGCGGCGACCTTTCCTTGCTCCAGCTGACTAGCCGTCGAAATAGAAATGCCGCTTATGATATGGTACGACATGTCTAGGCAAGGAATACGTGATGTCAGTTCTCCCCCTTGCAAGTTCTAGTCTTAAACCAGTAACAGAGTTTCCTAAAAGAAGAAAATTCTATAGATCGTGCTAATTCTCTTACTATATGTACCCTGTAATTGTATGTTTACAATTTAATGTATGTTTCATGAGCACGATATCAATTTCCATACATAATGTATATAAACCTATTACAATTTCATATGTTCCTTTTTTAAAGATTTACATGTTATCTCAGACCTGACAAGCATTTATTTGGCCATTATATCCATAGCGAGAGCTCTTGTTCTGTCAGGACTTCCAAGACCACCATCAGCAATCAGGTATGCTTTGGGTGAGAAGATAATTGTATTTACCTCACTAATTCGTACTAATACATCCAATATGGCAGGATTTCTCAACGTGGTGATCGCATCATAAGAAAGGTTAAGAAATGCTGCAACCAAAACCATGCAAAATAGTGGCGAAGAAATGGTGAAAATCAATTTTGACTCTATGTTTTATTTTCTCTTTCCTTTCGGTTCTTTTGTCATAGTATATATTCAGACAGTTCAAGTACATCAATATTTATCGCCTTTACCTTCTATACTGATATGAATTGCCTGTCAGTGTAATGTACTGAACAATTTCTGCAGAAAGTTCCCATAGTTGATATCTTACACCAAGAAGTTACAAATCTTACATTGAGTACAATCTAAAGAAAAGAATGATAATAAAAATAAATTTTAGAATTAAAAATTACAGTGGTGTGTTAAATTTAGGTTTTTAATCAAGTTGTATCAAAATATATTTTAAATTATCTTTCATTCAGAAATTATAGATTTATCAAAATGACCAAATCATAGCTCCATCTGGTATCTTACTAAAACAGTTACAAGAATCCTCTCTTATGATTATTACACAAATTTAAATGAAACCAGAGTTACATCGAGCTCCGAACCATCCCTTTCGAAACTGAAATAAAGGTGTCTGCTCTCTACAACACCTCGCTCTCCAAACATTTCACAGCATCTAGAACAATATCGTATCCTGGAAAAGTTGCTGACATCTTTTAACAATTAATATATGACATTAGTGTGCAGGCCCGTAACTAGAGGGGCTGAGTCCCTGCTAACATGATCGTGAGTCCCCTCCCACTAGCTACATCGTAAGCCGGGTCTCCACTGTCATACTGAAAAAAAAAAATGTTTTTGAAATTTTAAAAGTCGATATGTGAGTTGATGTTAAGTTAAACTCTTCTGCCCTTTCATGCTTCAGTTTCTTTACAACTTGTATATTCTTTGCTATTATCATGTCTGTTGAACCGATGCTAACCACTCTTTTGTGTGAAATATTTGTGCTTCTGCTACAATGTCCCGTACACAAGCAATATCTGTTTCTACTTTTTCACACACACTCATGTATCCTTTAGTGTAGTCATTTTATGAAAATTAGCCAAAAAAAATCTTAAAAGCATGAAACCTGATATACATATAGTATTTTTCTACCCAAGTACCATATTAAAAATCCCCAAGAATGAAACTTGTACTATGACTGCCATCTGAGAAAATGGCGGCCAAAATTCAGTGTTTTCCATTTTCGCGTCTATTCTTTCATACTGCCTGATAGCAGAAAGATTCCTCAACCAAAAGTCTCCGCCTGAGTGGAGTGACTGGGCCTTGTAACCAGCAATGAAGAGTTGGGAGAGTGTCTAGGCGAGAGGAACATTCCATATACACAGAGAATTGGCCGTGCCGTGGTGGTGTAATTGGTAGCATACCTAGCCGGCAACTGGGAGATCCGGGTTCGATTCGCGGCGGCTGTCAATTTTTCTGTGTTAATTTCAATATTTTAAATTAGTTTGTTCATCATAAAATTGCAAATCATTCTAGTTAAGGTGCGACATTGACCAGAAGCCACAAAATAGCACAAAAACTAGATAAATTCTATTTTAATTTAAAACATTCTATTTTCATTTAACATTTTTAAAATAATGAAGGTCACGCCAACAACATAAACTGATCGCAAAAATTTCCGGAATTGATTTCATCATTTTTCTGTGAAGAAATAACATAAATAATAACATCAATACACAAAATGTAGGCACTAAGAATAAAATATCATAAAATTGCAAGTAAGCCTCCCTTAAATTTTAATCTGTTTAAAAACAATACCTAAAGGTTATGTACAAAAATACTGTTTTCTGAGCAGAAAATGTTAAATTTGGAAATTTGAAAAGAGCATTAATGTGAAGAAATGGGATTGATCAAATGACAAGAAAGTAATTACAAAAAGAAAATCTTAATTTTATACTGAACAAACTTAATTTAAATCGTTTTTCGATGTGACGTTTATTCTCCGCCAAAATAATAAAAAAAAAATTGGCCGCCATTTTGCAAGCACAACTTTGATTTTTGGAGACGTTTCATAAGTTACTTGAGTTAAGAAGTATTTTCGATATACCAAATCCGATGCTTTTAAGATTTTTTTAAAATTGATCTAAGGACTTTGGCCGTCGTTTTTCGTTTGATGTCATATTGTGGTTTTAGGATTGGTCAAATAAAAAGACGTGATTACGAAAAAGATTCATAATTTCATGCTGAACAAACTTCATTTGAAACTTGTTTCGGTGTGATGCTTAGTTATAAAAAAAATTGATAAATTAAATTAATTCTGGCCTCTGTTTTCCAATATGGCAGCCGTAGCACAAGTTTGATTGTTTTAGGGACTTTTAGTATGTAACTTGGGTCGCCAAATAGTATACGTATACGAAGTTTCATCCTCTTAAGATTTTTTTTACCAGTTACCTAACTGCAAAAGAAAATAAGAGAAAACAACAAAATTACACAAAGCGGACAAGTATTTTTTTTGTTATCAACTTGCTTCTCATGACCTCCCACTTCATCTGCGTTCGACAATTGTTTTACAGAAAATAACCACACTACAGACGTAAAGGACGCTTGCGAGAATTAATTTTTTTACGCATTTTATGATGAAATCACTTCATGGTTTTTTCGTGCTTTAAAATCATTAAGCTACAAACTTTTAAACTCTCTTCATCTGGTATCTTAGAGGCAGACTCGACACTTCAACAATGCAAGGTGAGATTATTTGAATTCATAGCATTAAAAAACAAACGCGTTAAGGCTGCAGATCACCCCCGCCATCTTGGTACTCACTTTCCATTGATTAACATTGGAATTATTTTACTCTTCTTATACTTTTCAGGAGTATAGTTTTAACTTCTGTTTTCGCCCAGTTTATCGTCATGTTCTCTTTTACTCATGCTACTTTATAGAAATGCAATATTTTACACAGGAACAGTATAATTTTCCGTTAACATATTGTGATTTATATAGCAAACTATTAATAATACATTATACTTACATATTTGGAGAAACTTTACAAACCAAAACTATACAAGAGTCAAAATAACCACCAAGACAAATTTTGTGAAAGCAGAACTTAAATATTCTACATCCGAGAGGCATAAAATGAGTAAAACAATTCCCGTGTAAATCAATGGAAGGTGCGTACCAAGATGGCGGGTGTGATCTACAGCGTTAAGCTATCGGCCACCCTGAGGTCTGCAAGGTAACAAACTTATAGTGGGAAAAAGAAGTATATCATTTTCATCTGTAATCTTATATAAAATTAAATTATACAGGGTGTTGGAAAACAACACCGACAAACTTACCTCACGAGATTTTTGACATGAAAATAAGGTAAAAGAAAAAAGTATAGGACAGCGAGAGTGCACAAATGCATAGTTTCGGCGCTATAGGCTGCCGAAAGTTTGGATAAATTAACTTTAGAAGTTAATACTTCCAATATCATTCACAGTAGAAATGAAGTGGTATGGTATCCTCAAAGACTTCAAACTTGCTCTTTTCAAAAAAAAAAATGTTTATTGCACTATACATTAAATGGTGCCCGGCCCGATTGACAAAGGTCAATTTATATTACCTTCGATATTATATAAAGTAATCTTGTAAGGGTACGTTAAATATAAGTAAGACAAACTTTGGATATTAATAGAAATTAATAGGAACAATTCTATAAATGTTGTTGTCATAGCATTCATAGTGCGAGAGTAGTAGAACATTAATTAAAAGCACGAATTTTGAATATTACACCATAATTTACATTTAAACTGTCACGGAATCCATACAAAGAAACTGAAGATAATAACTCTAGTAAGAAATTGTAATTAATAAATTTATAATTAGAAATATAAACATTAATATTTAAAAAAAAACTTAAAAGAAGGGTCACAATGGTTTCCCGCGCAAATCCAGTACAGACATAGTGCATACGTCACAATGGTTTCCCGCGCAAATCCAGTACAGACATAGCGCATACGATAAAGCAGGATGAGGTATGTACATCAGAAAACTTAGGTGAAGTTATTGCTCATGGAACTTTAAATTTCACAGAAGATAGGATATCATGGCCAATATGCAAATTGAAATTGAATATCTTGAAAATTGTTAGAGCACTAGTAATGAAACTTATAGAACATAATACTGATCCCTCACATTTTCATACTCCATTGCTTGCCGTGAACCGTATTGTAGCAACACAAATAATGTTGCCTAGAATCGAGTAAAATCAAATTTAATTCAATTATCAAATTCCCCGTTATTATGTCACCTAAATATAAGCATGTCTCATTGAACCGCATATGCTGGAGACCTTACTTTGACCCCTTATATTTCAGTACGTTTTTGTTTGCTGTAAACAAAATTATGTAAACACATTAACAATGTTCCCTAGATTCGATGAAAATCCGATCCGATTAAAATCAAATTCGATCAACTTATCACTAGAAGGCAATTCCACGGTAAGGTAAACCTCAACACTAAATTTCCAAAACTGTCTAAGTCGATTATTATGTTACGTAAATGGTAGAAAAAACATTGAATGATGCGAATCTGGAAGTAGTTTTTTTTTAATGTTATTTTAAGTGAATTTTACAGGGTCTGTAACATTGTCCACGACTTGATTCTTTCATGGAAGTTAATTTGTATATAATTTGGTAACACTGCATTTGGCGTTGTTATTTTGTTAGGATAGCACACACGTGTGTCAGAGAAGCTTCAAGTCTTATAGTTGATACTTTCATGAAAAGTCAAGTTATTACGCTTTCCCTTCAAATTTATGTCCAACCTGCCTTCGTGTCCCACCCGTGACAGAAAACATCAAAGAGTTTACCTTCGTCGCACATACATTTTCAGATTAATTTTGATTACTAGTAAAAGTAAGCCATATTATGTTAGGTTTTCATTGTGGAAATTTTAATACAGAAAACAAAATCATTCTGGGTATATTTAATTATTTCTAACTGTCCCACCCGTGACAGTGCAGCTACATGTAACCTTTGGCCTGTAAATTATTACAAACGCTGCAAGCAGTATGAGATTATTTTGAAGAATGTAAATAATACAAGGCTCTTTTATGTTCTTACAGGTAAAATAAACAAAATAAATTCGTTTCTTACTAATATGTTTTATATTTTTCTTTAGCGTAAGATATGAGACTTATCTACGAAAGGAACGAAAAAGATAAGAAAGACACTGGAATACAATGTCTATTTATATATATATATATATATATATATATTTGTTTTTAATGGAAGACACTCTCAATCCTACTCGAACGATACAATGAAAAAAAATGGACCGTAGAAGTAAATGGTCGAGCTACGTTAGTGGAAATGCTGGGAGTCCGTTGGTGATGCAATTAAAGAACTTGAATTATTACTATTATTATTATTCAAGCGCCATGTGCATATAAAAATAATTCAAGGAAAGACATTTAATGACACGAAAACAACTTTATAGAGTGACGAAACTGTCCTTCAGATTCATTATGCAGAAAACTACTCCGTAGTCACTCAAGATGAAATTCAATGCGCTCTCTGGGGACAGTCCCAAATATCTGTATTCACAGCTTTGCTCGGTTGTCTAACCAAGTTGTACGATCATTTGCCGTTATTAGCGATGAAAGTATCCACGACAAGTTTACTGTCTTCGCCTGCCTGAAAAAAAGTTATAGATGCACTGTGGCAAGAATTTCCAGATTTACAGTCTGATGGGTGTGCAGCCCAATTTAGAAACCGATTTATTCAAGTTAATATTAGTTATATGCCTGGAGATTTTGAAGTTATCAGAGAATGGTATTTTTTGCCACTTCTCACGGCAAAGGAGCCGTTGACGGCATTGGAGGTCTTGTGTGGACCACAGTGAAACAACGCAAGATTCTAGTTCAGAACACTGGACTTTGTTGTGGCCGCTAAATTATCATTAAAAAACGTAGAAGTCTTTCGTCCTTGGAAATAGAAGAAAGTAAAGAAATATTGGAAAAACCATGGCAACAATTATTAAAATTTAGACCAATTGAATCCAATCATGTCTTCAAAAGAAGAAGTAGAGAAAGCTTCTTCATGGGGCCAAGTGCTCAATCACAAATTATTAACTACAAAGCCTTTAAACTGAATATCTAGAACCTATACTCGACATCCAGCGAGGATAGCGAAGATTCTCAAGCTGATACGGCTATTTTTTTTTGCAAGAAGGATGACAGAAACATCAGTGCTACTGACATACACGCAGGGTCATTTCTACTACTAGAGATCATCAAAAAACGCAGGCAGAAAACAGTCTCTTACGAGTATTTGGCTATTGCTTAGGCGAAGAAGATATGAACAATGATATTTGTATAATGTGTTTTAAAATTGTTGATAAAAATTATAAACTATTTCAAAACAGAGAAAAGTGACTGAAGTTACATTAGACTGGATCAAGTTGTTTGTAATCTACCCACACCTTTCCTTGAGGTATCAAAAAGGACATGTTAAGAGGGAGAGGGACGTGGCTACTGCAGCGCCTACAAAATAAGGGTTCAATGTAACATGAATTTCAAATATTTCTACGAATTTCGTATTTTTATGTACTTACTTCGAAAAACATGACTCAATAATCCCTTAAACACAATACATGGCATAATAAAAGTAATTATCTGAAGGCTCCATGACGTATGCTTTCTTAGATATAAAGGATATTTTAGTAGCCCTTGTAACAACTTTCTTATGGAACTTTCCATTATAATAATCCTTATTTCTAAACAGAAAATAGCACGCCTAGTTTTCACTTAAGTACCTTCATAATTCCAAGAAATATGATTAAGGGGCTATTGAGTCATTTTTTGCGAAAGAACCACATGCAACTACGATATTCCTATAGATGTGTGAAAACCCATGTTGAATTGGATGCATACTTTGCAGACCGCTGTAGCCAACTCCCTGTCCCTCTTAATATGCGAATTTCCATCCTCTGTAGATGTTCGTGAAATTCGATAGATGCCCGATCAAAATTAATTTAGCATTTCAGACAATTGACGGATTTTCGTTTGATATTATTTGTAAAGACTGTTATTTGCGTTTGTGGAATTAAGTTCAAGCTCCCCTGGTCCCCTGGATCTCTATCTTTGCCCATGCATGTGCGCTTTTACTGAGCTAGTCTAGCAAAGACCTTTCAGACGACATCCCAAGCATCTCTCCACAGCTTCTGGTTCATGAGATATATTTTTGGCAAGGGGTGGCAGAACCGATAACGACGCTCCTGGAGAGCTTAAACATGTGCAGTATGTTCCTTTTGTGTCAATGTTTATGGCACGTTTGGTGCTTTTATGACTAAAATAATTAAAGCAATTTGAAAATAAAGATAATTTGATAGAAAATGGCTGGCAACACTAAAAAGTGGATTGCTTGGAGACGCAGGTGATCACAGTGTTTTGTATTATGTGTAATAACGTTTATGCAAAGTTTGGTGCAGCTAGGTGTAACTGAATGGAAGCAATTTGAATTTTTTTCTAAAAATGGACTGGCAACACTGAACCACTGTTGCAATCAAGACGATTTTAGGTGCTCTGAGCTAGTCTAGTCAAGCCCTTTCCAATGACACCTCACGTATCTCTCTATACCTGGTCGTAGTTCCTGAGATTTAATATCTGGACACGAACGGACGGACACCATGAGCGAGATTAGAAAGTTCCTTTTCTTATAGCTTCGCTATCAAGGGACCTAAAAGCAGATTACGTGTACATTCTTAAAATGGTGTTTAAGAAAAGAAAATAAGAATAAGGATATAAAATCCTTAGGCGAAGAAGAGTGATGGATTGTATGTGCAAGTCAAGAAGGCTAGACCAAGCGACAGTAGCTCATTGATAGAGGGTTGGAATAGCATTCGGAAGGTCCTGGGAACTATCCCAGCGGTCCCCTATCTTCACTGAAGTTTTCCATAGTTTCTCCTCAGTCACACCAGGTAAATGCTGTGATGGTACGTACTAACTAGGGCCCTGGCCGACTACCTTCCAACATCCTCTACCCCAGAATATCCTGGTCTGAACCTAAAATGCCTAAAGGCCATAAATAAATTCATTCATTCAAAAAAGCTAGAGAAATTGATTTGGTATGATGCAAGAAAAACTTACAAAACTTAGAAAATATATTTTATTCAATGATTAGCACTTTTATGTTTGCAAAAAGTCACCGCTTGATAGACAACGTTATGAAATAAAATAGCTCTTTTTCTTCATTTCCGTAAGCTAAACTCTCTAAGAAAAATCTTTTAGACTTTTCTTGTGTGATGTGTCTCAGTAAGGTGGTCACTATTTATAACGTGTCGACTCAGAAATACTAGGACTAGGACTAGATGCCATTGGAAAGGATTTGGCGAGACTATCTCAAGCCTGTATAGATGATACGCATTGCAGGAGGGGTCCCAGGGATAGAGGCGGTACCAGATAAGGGGGTGATTTAATTTATAAAAAATAAAACATCGTCTTCCAAATATATTAAATTTGACGGACAGGATTTGAGTAACACTGAAGAAATGGCTCCAACGTTTACAGAGAATTTCCAATCAGTATTTGTACTCTTTCTTCAACCGTTCTATGATTTTAATCAGAGAGGTTGCGAAGAAATTGGAATACTATTTGTTAATTAAATACATTTAAAAGAAATAGAAAAGAATATCAAGAATCTAAAATCCAGACAGTTGGATCTGACAGTATACCCTTTTATATAGCCAAAGGATGTATTGATACATTTAAATATCCCCCTACCGATTGCGTTCAACTTAGCACTAAAAACATGTACTTTTCATGACAAATGGAAATCTGTTATAGTTTTTCCTATACCTAAAACTAATGCCAGATGAGAAATTACCAACTATAAGCATATAGCAATGTTACCAACCTTTGCCAAAGTCTTTAAACAGGTTTTATATCAACGAATTATTAATTACATATCTGGCTTTATGTAATTAATAATTCGTTGATATAAAACCTGTTTAAAGACTTTGGCAAAGGTTTTATATCAACGAATTATTAATTACATAAAGCCAGTTATTTCAACTAAACAACATGGCTTTGTTCAATAAAAATCCACGGTAACAAATTTGCAATTGTTCCAGATTTTATAGCAAATTCTTTAGATGAAGGAAAGCAAGTCGATGTGATTATTGACTTTGAAAAGGTGTTTGATAGATTAAATCACAATATAGTGTAGGTAAATTAAATCACTAACACTTCTCTTCTTCATTGTTTAGGCTGATATTCTCCTAACTAATCACAGATAATCTGTTCTATTTAAAGAATATAAATCTAATGAATATACAAGACTGTCGGGAGTCCCACAAGAGTCGAATCTGGGACCATTTTTATTCCTCTTGTTTACTAATGACCTCCCGGAATTCATACCCGATTTGTGGATGACCTCAAAATATATGCTTAAATGAATTCTATGGAAGATACCATAAAACTACAGCATAGTTTAGAACATTATTAACTCGTGCGCTATCAATCAACTTCCAGTCAATGCTATGACATGTAAAGCATTATCAATAATTGAAATGATTCGTTTTATCCATTTGATCTGAAATTGATAAGAATGCATTAAGTATACCTGGTGCCATTTTTGATAAGAAATTGATCTTTAAAATATTGCTTAACAAATATTACAAACAAAATTTTTAAAATGTTAGAATATGTAATAAGGAGGGGAAAAGAGGTTAACAACGTTTCTACATTATAGAAATTTTACTATACTCATGTTCTTTCTAAATTGGAATATGACTCTACTATTTGGAATCCCCCTAAACATAAAAATTACAACAGCTGGAGAAAACACAATCCAAATTTCTTAAATTTCTAACCTATAAACTAACTCGAATCTATCCTACTTATGAAAAGTACAATAAAGTCATTAAAACCTTTAATTGAAAGGTGTTAGAGCAAAGGCGTATCTTTTCTGATCTGTTCTTTCTTAGGAAAGTAATACAAAATGGCATACACTGCACAGATATCATTGTTATAGTTTCGTGTCCCGTCATTTTAAATTATCGTAGACAATACTGGTCTCTTCTTTGTCCTGCAAAAAGGCTAAAACTAATGTAATGATAAAATTTGCCAATCTGGACAATATGTACTGCCTACAATGAAATGTGTAGAAATTACATTGAACTTGATATATGTGGTATCTCTTCCAAAGTACATAGAGATGTAATAAAAGTGTCTGTAAATCAACATTCTAAATGTCGACATTCTAATTGGGCTATAAAACCTGTTGTGTTGACAATAAATAATAATAATAATATATTTTGAACTACTGGAACTAGGAAGGTGACTGAAACGTCGTTGGAAAGATCTCGGCTATACAAGCTCAATCGTGTATAATTCATCCAGATCGCAGAGGTGGATTCCGAGTTTTGGTGGGGGGGGGGCATTTTCAACTTTGGAATTACTAGGGCTAGGAAAGTGGTTGATGTGTCGTTGGGAAGGTCTCGGCCTGATGAATTCAAATCCGTATCATTCATTCAGATTGCAGGGGTGGTGTAAGAGATAGGGGGTAATTTTAAACTCATGAACTTCTAGGGCTAGAAAGGCGGTTGAGGCATCGCAAGTTCTTGTTGAGATAAATCAAACCAGTATAGATGATACGCATTGCATTAGGCGCTGCAAGAGATATGGGTCAATTTAGATTTTTGGAACTACTTGGACTAGGAAGATGGTTGAGGTGACGTTGCAAAGGACTAGACGCCATTTTTCCAACTGAATATTGTTCATATAAAAAGGATGCTCGCTGCTGAAGTCTGGGGGTATCTTACATGCACAGTTCCCCAACTGGGCTCCGTCTCACTTGTCTTTATTTGAGTAATTCATACCTTAATACTTTTTGTAATTATTCTAATGTTAGTTTACTACCAAGTTTAAGTTAGCTTTAATTAATCTGCTGGTAATGCCTCTACGGTAAAACGATTCCAGTAAGTTAATTGGAATTCATTGATTTACAATTTTTTCAATTTGATTTTCAACTTGTAAAATGTAAAATCTTAAGCGGGAAAATCTTAACAACAACACAACTTTCTTGCAGTAAACTTACATGTACCGCAAAAGGTTGAATATATTGAATCTAGACTCTAAAGTGTGAAATTGTATTATTGAGCTCAAAATTGTTAAATTCCCTCCAAATTCGCAAATCCACAATTTTCCAAAAACGAAAAGAAGATATAGGTAAACTTTATTTTGTACACTCTACTTCAGTATTATTGGTTTCTACTTAATATCTGTAGTTACAACTTTCAAAAATAAAAATTTCAAAGAATATTTTCTTAACCCTTGATTTTCACCAAACAGAGCACTTATACAGTTTAAATCCTTATTGGTAGCATACAACAGAGCATAAGAATTTAACTTACCTTTCCACTGTTTTAATGACTTTTTACTTTGTCAATGTTAATAATTCGAAAATGATGTGGGTGCATGAGCTCGGTAGGACCCACGTAGTAGGATCTTTCGGCGCCCATGGCAGAGAAGTGACTTTTTGGGATTAACTGGACGCTCCCCTACTTTTTGTACCACAGGAAGAGAAAATACATTGTACAAATTTCATTGAAGTCAAACAATGGGATCATAAGAAGCAAAGTACTTTATGACAGTCTTTTTCAACCCTTTAATATTCACGGCCTGGCAAAATAGGGGGAAAAATTTCAAGGACCGGGAAGATGCCAGTAAGTTAGAAATTTATCTGACGTTCAAGAGATCCCAACACATTTTCAGATTCTAGTTCTTTCGGATAGGAAATTTAAACTTTAATATCAATTTTGAACTGTCGATATCTACAAAATAAGTGTTAAATGAATCATTTTGCCAAGGACCGACAAAATTGTTTCTCGCACCGGTGGTTGAAAACCACTGCTTTATGGTGATTTTAGAATTAAAATTTAATCCGTTAAATTACTGGTAGAATTATTTCAAAATTAAATGACATTAAATTAAATCACTATAGGGAACGTCGGGGAATATGATCCACATAAGGATAAATATGTTTCCAAACAAGATGTTTATATAACTATGCGCAAGACGCATAGCGAAAATAGAACTTCAATATCTCTGCTAATATTTTAACTTTCATTGCCGGCTGTCGCATATCATAGTGAATATCTATAATCAGTGTTTATGAAGGTTGCATTGGTCCATCAAGGAATTGATGGCAAGACTTCAAAACGAAAACTTTACTCCCAAAAGGCAAAGAACACCTCAGAGAGGCAAGTAGACACCACCAACCAAAAAGGAACATCAAACTTAGAAACCAAACAATCCAAAACTATGAACTTCTAACACTCAATCTAACAAGAAAATCCCGGTACTCATGGTGGAAAGATCTCAGAGTAATGATTTTCGTTATGCCACACACCTGAGTCTCAAAATTCGGGCCCCTTATGCAGTCTGTGAAACAGTATCGGTATGGCGCATGATTGAAGTTAATAGTGTGACAAAACACATGAACAACTGACAAGATAAATGAAGTTGAACTAACAAATACAAAACATGGCCGTTTTGAGGACCAAAGTCCATGGGAAAACCCGTGAGAAAAAATGGTGGTGAAAGGAAGCAGAAGTCCAAGAATATAGTTCAGAGGATCTGTATAGCAGCAAAGAAATCACAATAGAAAAATCGAAAGTCTCATCGACACGTAGAGAGAGAGAAGCCAAAAATAGTGTTCCGAAGATCAAGTAACAGTAAGCCGGGATAAAAGCGAGAGGGTGACCGCTAAATAAAAACATACCATACAAGGCGGAGAATGACAACTGAATAACAAATAAATCCAAATTGATAGTAAATTGATCGAAAACCAGAAGCAGCGGGAAAGTGATACGCCAACAAAAATCCACAAATTCAGTTTTCCAACCCACTCGGCGGAAATTGTCCACATAATACGTATATACATTCACACACAAAAACAGAAAAGGACTGTCTCTGTTCTAGGTGTACACTGTACACATAAACAATGCACACATTTACACAAGGAAATAAAAGCTTTATTTCCTTCTATTAAGAGACGAAGGTAAAAAAAACAAAGCAGGAAACACCTGAGAGCTGGTGTGAATAGAAAGTACGGGCTCCAAGCTCCGTTCTCGCACTGTGAAATATAGGCCTACAGTTAATATTAATTTAAATCAAAATATATTGATAATGTAACGTGGACCTTCGACTTCCATTAAATATAAAACGGGTCAAAAATGACCCATGTAGTGGAAATAACGGAGTCCACCTAAGGAAGGGCTAATAACGGTGAACTCACGCCGGTTCTAGTAGCCATCCTGACAAAAGGTTACCTCAGTTTTACCAGGCGAATATCGAGGAGGTACCTTGACTAAGACCCTAGCCGCTGCCTTCCTCATCCCTATGCACGGAAAGGGTCATTTTAGAGGAACATCATCCCTTAAACGTGATAACGTTAAGTTAAAGCAGAACCTTCTAACACTCCATGTAACATATTAATTATGCAAAATTCAGAGATATTTACGATAAGTGAAATTTCTTCTCACATTAACAGATTGTGTGAAGTAATTTTCTCTTAAAATGGATTTTTTTTTAAATGATTCATTCTTATTGCATGTTATCCAGCAGGAATTATCTTCTGAATTGTTACACGCAACTGGCAAGGTCAAATGATTAAGAAGATAGATAAGTACGCTGCGACTAAACAATGTATATGATACAACGCAAATTATATAACTGAGTTTTAATCATTATACATTTTTTATGTAAGGTCGACTCACACGCATTAATAAAATATTTTTAACTAAGATAAATTCAAATTCATCTTTAATGAGAAAATATGTTTAATACAAAATCTAAGATCTGTATATTTTATAATTTTCACAGACAACTGACAAGTTAATTGGTCATTGTTAAAAGGAGATATGTGCTATGTATATTTAATGGTACTTATCCCCTTTTAACAATGACTGATTGAATTGTTTGAAACTTATTTATACACGTAGAAACACATGTGTAATGTAACTTAATATCCCCACCTCGAGAATTATGTCCTTCAAACACCATGTCATGGAGAAGTTAAAGGAAACAGCAAGGTCGTTGGCAAGGGGGGGGGGGGCATTGACCCCCTTGAACTTCAGTCTTTATGTCTTTCGCTATTCTATTTTTATATATTTAGTGTACGTTTTTATGCTTTTAACTGCGTGTATTTCATAGGGGTACATGGTATACTACCGCAGAGTTGCCTAATTTATTGCCATATCCATTTTAATCTTTGTAATCACAAATGTGGCAAATTTATACCCACGAATACAAACGTTGTAAAAACATGTAAAGTAAAAGCACGAACGGCAATATTGTACCATCATGTAACTTTGATCCTTATGAAAGTAATCTTTCGTGATTAAGCTTATAGCATTTCCGTTAGAAAGTCAGGCAAAAAGCATAACAAGTTTCTCCCTCTCCTCCACACACATACACAACGTTTAAAAAGACGGATACGAATAAGTCAATCGTATACACATTATCTCTATGGACACAGTGAATCAACACCACGCGAAGCACAAGGGAAATGAAATGCATGTAGCTAAATAGACAATGAATATGTCTACATTTTAAATTAAGATTTTTTTTCCTATATCTTAGGCTTACAAATGAAACACATTAAGTTAAAAAGTAATTTTGTAACTACAGTAAAAGACAATACTGGAGAAACAATTTTCAAGATTATAATTAAGTTTATTCGCTTCATTTACCTATCACACCAAATTCTTAATAAACACACATTTATTGACGATCCACACTATTGTTCTTTCACCTTAAGGGGTCATTCCACATCAAATTATCAAACACTGATTGCATCACTAACCAACTAACTAACTCTATGGCTTATGGAACTCGCAAGTTCATCGCCGCAGTAACAAACGTTCGCCATTGGATTCTATCCTGGGCAATATCAAGCCAGTTTTCATCACGAACACCTACTTTTCGAAAATCTCTTCTAATATTGTCCTCCCAAAGACGTCTCGGTCTTCCCAATGACCTCCTTCCATCCGGCCTTCCAACCAGGATAGAATAGAATATTCGTTTTCCCCCCATCCGAGCTACATGGCCTGTCCACCTTAGTCGTCGCGATTACATTATTTTTACATCTGGTGAATCGTACAGTCCGTGGAGTCCTTCATTATGAAGTCTCCTCTACTTTCCAGTCATCTCATCGTGTTTCTGCCCGTATATCTTTCTCAAAACCTTATTTTCAAATACACGTAATTTATGTTCGTCTGCTAGGGTCGTACTCCAACTTTCGCAACCTTAAAGTATTACCGTCAGAATAACCGTTCTGTATATTTTTAATTTCAATTTCCTTTATATTAATCGCGATGTTAGAAATTTTTGGACTGAATAGAAACATGCGTTCCCCAAATCTATGCGACTTTTTATTTCTTCCATGACCTCATTTTTGTTTCTTACGTATGCTCCCAAGTATTTAAATTTGTTTACTTTCTCCATGACCTCATCCCTAATTCTTATGTTTTTCTTCTTCATTCCCTGTGTTTCTGCTTGTTATCATGTATTTTGTTTTATCTATGTTTACCTGGAGACCTACCTTATAGCACGCTTCTACTAAGACACCGGTGTTGCTTTGTAGTCCATCTATTATAGTCCCCTATTAAATCTACATCATCCGCGTATACAAACAGTTGATTCAAACCAATCAATGTTAGTCTCTTTTTGTCCCCTTTAATTTTCAAAATCGCATATTCTAACGCAAAGATAAACAGTAGTGGGGACAAGGCATCGCCTTGTTTCAATCAGTTGCGAATCTTGAAACTATCTGACATATTATTACCTATCCGTACTCTGCTTATGGGGTCGCTGAGACACATCTTCACTAGTTGGACCATTTTTTTCGGAATTCCAAATCGTATCAGGATACTGTATAACTTTTCCTTTCTAGCAGAATCATATGCTTTCTTAAAATCAACGAATAGCTGATGAACCGCCCCATTGTATTCCCATTTCTTTTAGCAAATTTGCCTCAAGGTGAAAATCTGGTCCAACGTGGATCTATTTCTTCTAAATCCACATTGGTGATCTCCAATTATTTCATCTACGTATACA
>JAGDQP010003286.1:46742-95643 GCA_022664845.1 Lepisma saccharinum
CACGCTCATATATATATATATATATATATATATATATATGAGCGTGTTTGTGTGTGTGAATGCGCGTTTGTAAAAGCTGTTGCATATATATACGTAAACAATAGCGAACACGTCCCACACCTGTTTTGTAGCGATATGAGGTCATTTCTGACTGAAAATTAAATAAAATAATCTAAACAATTCAAGTAGGACTCAGAAGAATGACATGCATTTGATAGAACTTTCTAATATTGAAAAATAACTATTGATAATGCAATAGGAAGGTAAAGTTGAATTGCCAATCTCTTTATTGAAGAAACGAAATTCACGACCAGCTCGGTGATTAAGTTTCCCTAATTACCTTTGTCTTTTGCCCCTTCCACATTTGAGTTCTTTGGCGCAAGCAATGTTAACGCTCTGCCGGACAGTTATTCCGTTCTACTGGAGTTTATAATGTGAATTGCTTTTACTCAACTGGTCGGGTTCAATACCAGCGGTCGACCATCCTGACTGAGGGTTTTCCTCAGTCCCACCAGACAAAAACCGGGATGACGCCTTCAACATAGGTCCTGGCCGACACCTTCCCGAATCTTTCCCCTCTCCTAACCCGGCCTGAGCTTTAAATGTCTAAAGGACATAAATGAAATTCAATGCGTTATGATGCATTTGACATTGCGATATCGGGATGGCAAATTATGAAAGTCCCTGGTGCCTGCCTCATCCCGGCCTGAACAGAAAATGACAAAAGACTATAAATGAAGCCAATTTGATCAAATGTATCTAAAACTAAAAATATATATTTTATAGAAATGGCTGTGTATTTGATTATTATGAATTTATTGTGCAAAGTTAGTTGATAGGAACATTTTTAGCGTCCTTTATTTTTCTAAGATACATGCTTTATTTCTCAAAGCAAATTAATCTGGGAATGGAATTTCGTATTTTTACATCCCTGCATGCTTAAAAGGGAAGGGGAGGACACCTTTAAACAGCGCAATTTTTATTGGGTAACGACTGATAACCATGTCCCCGGGCAAAGGGTAGTCACAGTTGGTTGGTGATTGGGAAGGGTGGGATTAGACGAAACAAGAAGGTGCTGTCTATTGATTGTCTTCCTTTTGTCACTCCAATATATGTATTAGTGACAAAAGGAAGACAATCATGGTGATCCTGCTTTCCCTCTTACCCTCAGAACACTACAAAACTAAGAGTAAAAGAAACCAAAATAACACTTATCGTTTGGTAGCCGAAAAAATCCCCCAAAATAGTACGAATTGGGAAATACAACGATGTCCATAGCCCAGATATCCAAAGATCCCGAGATCCGGATACCCGATACTCGGATCTGGATCCGAAGATCCGGATATCCGAAACCCGGAACCAGATATTCGCGGATCCGTATATCTGATATCCAGATGCGTTTCACCATCCCTATATGGTTTGCAACGACGCAATGGAGGCTCTCTCAGCTGAAAATAAACCTTTCGCCTGTTCCTGTGATCTCAATTTCAAATCCAGGAGGTATTTTCAACTCAATTGTTAGGAATTCACTTTAAGAATATTTCTAGCTCGCGGCTGAACAAGCGCAGGAAATCCTTGCAAAGTTAATTAATAATATTCAAATATCATTCCACTTCTTGTCTGTAGTATGTAAATCAAGTTAATATTTTTCCATTATTTTGTCGAGACTACTAAGACTTTTGTCGAGAGCCATTTTTAATTGTTTCATAGCAGATCTTTCATCAAATTTGCAAGTTACTGAGAGATTAAGAGTTACACAAAGAGCAATGGACAGATGCATACGAATAACTACTAGGAATAGTTATACAGATAAAACTATTCAATCTCAAACAAAGGTTGAAAATGTGTTTCGGCTGCAATGAAGAAGTCGAGATGAGCCTGTCTCATAGCTAGATTAACAGATGAGAGAATAATGGATGATTTTTTTTACAGAAACTAGATGGATGAACAGAGCAACTGACTGATAAATGTGAGAAAAGTGGAGAACATTTTCATCCAGCAGTTTATAGTAAAAGGCAGAATGTAGGTTCTTCGCTACTAGATTGATCCGGTAAATTAGTTGTTACCGAAATGTTACATTTTTCGGTCAAGAGAAGTTGATGTTTCAAATGGTTGCCTTAATACGAAATATTGTTGTTAATTTCAGAGAACCTCAGATTTGATCCATGACGTAATGTTTCAGTTAAAATTTTATTTATAAATTAAATAATTAAGTTTCACTCTTTCTAATTATCATATTTTGTGAAATTTCAGTAGTGATTTAGTGAACTTATGATCTGAAACTACTTTTTGATGTTGGTTTCAAAATTGATCTTAGATTACCTAGGTCTTACCACATGAGCATTTTGGGGTAAATGAAGTTTTAGTTTTTCAAAACACATGGAATTAACCTTATTTCATTTTTCATTCTCATACGTTGTGAATAAATAAAGTTGATAATGTGAAACAAACCTGCAAATAAAGACAGCTGAATAGACTATTCCATATCTTGAAATTCAATACGTGTCATGGAATATTTTTTCGTAAGTTGGATTTAAATTTTAAATACGCTTCTCTAGTCTTCATAATGGGCTCTAGGCTCTGAAGAAATTGGCACCTATATTGCAACTGAAACTCTCAAAGATATGTAACACGCTTCGTACTATAGTTTTATAATCAGCATCTCTCTTGTTCACAAAACAGATTTGATAATATATCTTAATTAAATACAATCCTATTAATCAATCGAGTTCATGAACTTTCAAATACTTACTTTTTCATAAGATTGTAGATTTGAGGACCCCAAAGTATGCTCTTTCTCATGTTATAATACACAAATTTTAGGAAACGTTGCTGCATAATGAAAATAGGCCAACTACAAGTCTTACCAGAGCTGTAAACGCTAAAACTGCAACAAACTAAATGTTCCCGAAATTATCATACCGCTAATGTAACCAAAAATTGATCGTTATACATTTGCACATAAACTGTATGGGACAGACAAAATTGGTTTTCAAATTGAATTTAGGGTAAGAAATGTTTCCAAATAGCAAAACACTTGTTGGTCAGTATTATTGTTATTAAAATCAGATACAAGTTAATACATTTATTACATTAAACGCAAGTACAGATAATTTTTACTATTTAACTTCAATATAATTGCTATGTTCACTATGTTTATTAGATATATGTAAGGTACGTTTAAAAGAACTGATCTTGAGACGTTATTATAAGGATGTATCGAATAATTATGGATGTCACAACTACCAATATAAACTACTAGTTAAGAGTACATACATTTATTCTAATAGTCTGTACCAAGATGATTTAAAACTACCTTTAAATACAACATAATGTGAAGAAGGTAGTATGTAATCAGTCTCTTGATACAGGACGTAATCACCAGATGCTTCGAATGAACATTGACGTTGAGAAACTTGAATTTCATACGTATTACATATACTCCTGGATTAGACATAATATTCTGAATAGATAACAGGATTGTGTTGAACGTACGTTGACATAAAGAACAGCGCTGCATCCATTCGAATATCACGAATCGTAAACAAGACACGACAATAGAAAGATACAATTCGAAGACACGAGGATATTGATAACAAAAACATAACGTAACTAATACCGTAAAAGAAAGAATGGACAAAGATATATTATCCAGATTATACATGTCTTACGGCAATAATTTATTAAAATATATGGTAGCATTCAGTTTGTTCAATAAAGTATGTACTGTTATGGTAATCCCTTCTACTTCCAATTAATTATTGAATAATATTGTTTTCTGAGTCTACGAGATTTGTATTACTTTAATGTCATTGGTGAAATAAACAACTATATTATACAACAGTAATTAATAGAGCAGGACGCATCATGGGGATTACCAGAGAGATCTTTAGAAATATATTCAGTATGCTTATCAGTCCTTAATTATTTGTACATGAATAACATATTACTTTAAAATATAATGTAATTGTATATTCTAGGAGGAGCCAAAACATGGAGGGAATACCTGACGCTTCCAAACATTTTAAAACAATTCAATCCTGATCTGGTAGGGTATGCAAACGAGGCTGTGTTTACTTTAGGGAATACGACTGCGCTGAATATCGCCAAATCAACTATGACCGATGTAGATGCTCTAATAGAAGCAAAAATTTTAGTTCAACGCATAAAGAGGGACCCTAGAATTGACTTCTATAACGACTGGAAGGTAAGTCCTTCTATGCATTAGTACATATGGTATATAACTGATCAGTTAAACTTCATGATTCTAACTAAAATATATTTCTTACTCTATTGGAAAAATATAGGTTATGATAGACAGTTCAGGCAAGAATTCCCTATAAAACATCGGTGTATAATTAGTTACCTACCATTGTTCTTTACTAGCTTTGCTCTTCAATGTTCCAACATTATTCCCATATTTCCAATGTACGATAATATCTGTCCGATAGCTGACAGGTGTTACGGTTCTTAAAGAATATTCATGCGTAATTATGTAGTGTAATAACGAAAACATTGATTAATAATGGTTTATTTGAGTCTTGAATTGATTTATTAAGAATATATTTGTTACTTTTTAAAGTCCCATGGAATTTTGAGATCAAAAGCTCAGTTTCCACGAAGGCAGAAGAACATTTAGTATTACCAAAGTAACAAGCGTTTTGTTTGTTGTTGTTTTTTTTTGTTATTTTTTTTTCAAATGGAAAGTATTAAGCATTTGTAACTAAAACAGTGAATTTTTATACCCGCGTAACTGTTTTTGCAAACGTCTGCGACCTGAATAGTATCTGTTGTAACTGTAGTTGAATTATGTTGTAGAAAATTTCTCAACTAAAGTGAAGTTGGTCGCCTGTGGAGTGAAGTTGGTTAATTATGGTAAGCATAAACGTTTATCATCAATTTCACTTTGTATCATTCATCAATTTTCTCCATGGACATGTTTGTAGTTTCCATCATGGGCTAACATAATTGCATTTTGGTAGTAAACTATTGTCGCCAGTGTGGTTCAATGGATACGATTATCTAATAAGGTATTACATCTTCCAAACATGGATATATTCCTTAACTCCTCGGAAATATCGTTATGAAGTACGAGACTATATTACGCATTAATACTTATTTATTGCACACTATTGATGCTGCTTCATGCTAACGTATTACGAAAGAGTTCTCAATTGATGAATAATGTTATTATGACTGTATGTACACTTCGCATTAAAAAATGCGACTGCGTACGCCGTGCAACTAGGCAACCCAATTAACGCCTAGGCCCCCGTAGGGGGGTTCGCCCCCAACTTCAGTTCTTTCGAGAGAGGATGCGCCTCCTTTATATTAGCCAAAATCTCCCTGCAGTACTACACCACCATGGTGTCCATCTGCACCCTCCCAAGGGGGGGGGGTTCGCGCCCCCAAAGGGAGGTTTGCCCCATTTAATGTAACCTACTCTTGGTCATACGCCTTCAAAGAAAATTTCGTTTCTCTACCTTCAATGATTTGGAAATTGGGATCCAAGTTGACGACTTTTTGAAAGTTTTCTTATATTGTCGTGACCTACTTGTGATGGTACACCTTCAAGTAAAATTTCATTTATCCAGTTCAAACGGTGTGCAAAATGGGATTTTGAGCGATCATTTTGGATCCAAGATGGCGACTTTTCTCAAATGTTGTAATATTTCCCTAAACTGCTCGTCATAATGCACCTTTATGCCAAATTTCGTATCTCTGGCTCAAACGATATGGAAAATAGATTTCTTGCTTCCGCCATTTTGGATCCAAGATGGCGTCTTTGAATCCCTTAAGTAACAGTTTCGTAATCAAACAGTGATGTTGTACCTTTATGTCAAATTTGATTTCGATAGCCCCAGCGGTTTAGGCTGTGTATTCTATACAACAATGGGTTCGGCGGCCATTTTGGATCCAAGATGGCGACCTATTTTGCTCATTAACGAACTTAACCTAGCTATTAAGCCTAAAAATAACATATTAAATTTGGTTCAAATATCTTCAAAATTATGGCCGCTAGCGTGTTAATATATATACAGGGTGTCCATAAAGTCCGTTGCCACCCCGTGTATCTTCGAAACGACTGCGAATATGAGCAAACGCAAAAACATGTCCATTATTTTGAGGGGCTTGAATTTTGAGCTATAAAAGTTCAATCCCAGCCCCCCAAATTGGGGTACTGGGGGTCACTTGAAAATTTCAAATGGCAAAGGAGGTCGAGTAGTATATCGTTTGAAAGGTCTCGACAAAAGAAATATTTTGCCGAAAGTTTCAAGTCGCTATGTTGACTCCATTCAAAATAGTGGCGGTGACATTTCATGTTCATAAAGTCCGTTGCCACCTCGTATATCTTCGAAACGACTGCGAATATAAGCAAACGAAAAAACACGTCCTTGGTTATTTGGAGGGGCTTGAATTTTGAGCTATGAAAGTTCCTCCCCAGACCCCCCAAATTGGGGTTCCGGGGGTCAACTTGAAAATTTCAAATAGCAAAGGGGGTCGAGTAATACATCGTTTGAAAGGTCTCGACAAAAGAAATATTTTGCCGAAAGTTTCAAGTCGCTATGTTGACCCCATCCAAAATGGCGGCGGTCACATTTCGTGTCCATAAAGTCCGTTGCCATCCTGTGTATCTTCAAAACGACTGCGAATATAAGAAAACGCAAAAGCATGTCCTTCATTATTTTAAGGCGCTAACATTTCTAGCTATGAAGGTCCAATTCGTGTCTCCTAGGGGGAGTAAACGGAGGTCAGGGTCTACGTAAAACTGTCAAATGACGAAAGTGGTCGAGTGATACCTAGTGTCAACGGGTTTGATACAAGAAATAACTTGGGGAAACCTTAAATTTTCAAATTGTTCCGTATTCCAAATGGCAGTTAAATGAAAGTTTTAAAACCAAACTGCTATTCGCCCCCCCCCCCGAAATCGACGATAACACACACACACCCAGAACTTTAACATTTTTGTGGTCCAAAATCGATAGAAACCGTGCTAAACTCTACTTATACACTCTTCGAATTTTGACTTTACATCACCAAATTGAAATCCTGGCAGAAACCCTGGTTACATTGTATTCCAAAGCGGTACGTTCAATGAGCCCCACCGAAACTGCAACCAACCACGCGCACACAAACATGTGTGTTAACCTCTTCACATTATCCTAGATGTGTCTGAGAACCCTTCAGTTTCACTGGAAACCATGAATATTTAATCTGACCACCAACTTTGGTCTTCATTTTGAAAGTGACTTAATGTATTTTAAAGCACTCGTCTATATATTCGAATTGGCCTGAAAAAATATAAAATCCAAAAGCTACTTCTATCTTGCTGTTGGATTTCTTGGAACTGTACTTTATAATGTTAGTTTCTTTTTTACTACGCTTACATTCCAAATTTTATATGTTCTCTCTTCTCGTCTTCTTTTTTCTCTCTCCCCTTTGCTCTCTCTCTCTCTCTCTCTCTCTCTCCCTCTCTCTCCCTCCCTCTCTCTCTTTCTCTCATTTTTGTCTCTGTCTACCAGACATCCATCGGTTTCAATTTTTCATTGTGTGTGTTTAAATTAGTCTTTGCATCATCTTATGTGCACTGTTTCATCTCGCTTTTATTCTACCTTCTTATCTGTACTTATTCATGTATATTTTGGAAAAATTATGTGCTCGTGTTGTTCACTGATTTTCATTGCGGGAGAGAAGTGGAGGGAAGGAGAAAGACACCCCTTTACCAGACACGTTTATGGGGTAAGAACAGTGGCGTAGGTAAGGGGGGGATATGGGGAATATATCCCCTTGACTCCAACTTTATGAACTTGGAAGGAGAGTATTTCAACAAGAAAAGAAAAAAGTTATGTTTGGAAACATATAATTGTTAGTTAAAATATAAAATTAATTGTAAGGGCGGTAACAGCACTATAGCTTACGACCGTCCCGATATAATTGTCAGTTTGTTCATAAAAAGACAAGGATCGTATTGTACATTTTGCGTTGTAGTTTCACAGTTAGGTAGATGTGGTAAAAACCATTAGGACAATCAGTAATATAAACAATTTATAACAATAATATCAATAGAACCGGTAAGAAAAGAGAAAGACGATTTCTTGGCAGTAATGAAGAATGTAGTAATTCCTGTAAGGATAGTCCCAACCCAACGAGGGTAGAATGGAGAAAATTTTGAACATAAAACATTTAAAATCTATGGTTGAATCAGTTACTTTCTACATAGAGAAATAACGTTAACAGAAATCCTCGTTACCTTACATATGAATTATAAATTAAAATTGCACATATTGGAAAGTTTCGGTTGTAAGATCTAATGTGATCTTTCAGTTCATAAGAGAGAAGATAAAATTTTGGTTAACTTTATTTTCTATGGGCAATGTTAGTAACTTTTGACTTCGACCTGTCACGATTATACGAGGGCAACGCTTGTTAAATTTTACAAACTTCCATTGCCCTAGGTAGAATTCGAACCCATAACCTTGGAGACGGTGGCCTAATGCCTCAGACCACACGACTATTTCGGTCGTTTATAAGGGGAGAATAGTCTAACCATTAAAATCAATTCCCTACTCATGCCATGTCGGCTTTGTTGTGGACAAATACCGTGTGCGTGGGTTTTCTCGGGGTACTCCCGATTCCTCCCACTTTCTTCATTCCACCAATTCATCCCATCATCATCTATCCGACCTGAGCCATAGTTGCATAAAGGCCTTAAAATAAATTCATTCATTCATTAAAATAAATTATTGAAATTTGCAAACTTCAAATTAAGGAGTTTTTTTATATTATTTTGCCTAATTACAGTTGAATGAATTTTTGCATTAGCGAATGAAACTCCTAATATCACCTACATGGGAAAACTTTGTTGTTAACTACGTCAACGATGAGTATGAATTCTTAAAAAGCAGTTAATAAGAATATGATGGAAATAGAAGATTGTTAGGAAATTAATATATATATATTCAAGACATACTGTAACAGTACCCTTCTGCGGTTGTGCAACACACTCACTCAATGTGGGAGTATTTAAGACCAATCATATTCGACTGATATTGAATTATTTAGGATAATTGGAACACTATATTTTATGTTCACTTACGGAAAGCGCATTTTTGAGGAATTATGGAGAGTGCAAATGTTTCACGTATAGCATAAAAAATTATGAAGTATGAAAGGACGGATATAAAAGTATAACGCCATCCATGATTTTACAGAATTAACCGAATTCATGTTCGAAGAAATTATCCAAATGTCTTTATTGAACAATTTTACAAGCTCTCATTGAAGGCATGTAATGAATTTAAAGCATTTATAATTTATTCGTTATTTTTATTCGATTAAATTAGTATTTTTGTTACCATTAACCGTTGTACATATTCGTACAAAAGAAACACCTTCAGCTTTACTTAGTAGAAGCTGTGAATGATGCCAAAAATGCTGTTATCAAGTTTGAAAGAGCTAAAGCAAAATGTCTGAAGGAAAACAAAGCAAGTCGTAGTATATTTGAGTTTGGAAAAATGTATGAAAATATTTACAAAATCCAGAAAGTGAACTCTAATTACAGTATACGACATGCCCTTTCACGCATGTATCCCGAATTTTTCTTAGAGTTTTCACGAATTTTGGGGAGGTTCAAAGAAGATCTGGATGTGAAAATTAGATAACAAATACTGTGTTAAAATTACACCAACAAACTTGTGGACGTGATTCCTCACATCAAAACAAGACAAAAATTTCACACACAAATTTTCGAAATGTGTTTAGTTTCGAAGCTTAAGGGTCCCAAAAGCGTGGGAAAATGAATTTCAGACCTTCACATATCTAACATCATAAAAAGTAGAGCTGATGTGTCATGGTTCCGTCAAAGATTAAATCTGCACTATCCCAAAATGCATCTTGCAAAATTGAACAATGGGCGCGCAAGGGATTCCCCAAAGGAATTAGAGGATTCCCAGAAATTCTCTAAAGTAAAGATGGTCGAAATGAGCATGAACGGGACGGTTTTCACCACGATACAATCATTCGTTTGCGCCAACTCGATATATCAATTAGATTCCATACACCGAACAATTTTTAAAAAATGCTTCGTTGCATAACAAGCAGGAGTAAGAATTGCATAATTTCATCGAATGTTTCATTTATTTGTTATCAAAGAGATTGAATATCATTGTCCGATTGGATGAGGAGGATGACGTATGCCGTCCTTACACGGGAAGTCTTTCAACTCATGCTATTTTCGACCAACCTCTACTTCAGAAATATTCCGGAATCCCCTACTTCCTTTGGGGAATCCCTTGCGCGCTCATTGCGGAATTTTGAAATATGCATTTTCAAATAGGAAAGGTTTAAAGTCTTTGAGAGTACTACTGTTCGTGGTGTTAGAAATATGAAACTCTAAGAATCATTTCCCACGCTTTCGGCAACCTGTAGCTCCGAAACTATACACATTTCGAAAAATTGATACACTGATTGCGAATTTTGAAAGCGAAACTAATAAAAGTGCAATGGAAGCATATCAGATTTCCAAGCTTTTTAAAAGTGCGCAACCTGCACCCACTTCTACGCCAAAGATTATATTTTATACTCTGAAACGAATAATTACGTATCAAATGTGCCTGAACGGACTGGTAGTTTTACAAGAGCATTAGTAAATGTTGGTCGGGAAACTCTTCGTTCTTGACAAAATCCAACCAGATATTTCAAATATGGCTAAATTTGTATTAGAATTATGACTGAACTTTGCAAACTATACGGATATAACATATTCATGCATTTAATACTTTTTCGCACAATATCGTAATTGTACTGTTCAAAAATTATATAAAAACAGCCCCGAAATACATTATTTTAAAGAATTTTTGTGCTGGGTTGCATAGCTGCCAAGGATATGATTTTCTATATATCCCCTCCCTTAAGAAATTCCTATCTACGTTACTGGGTAAGAAGGTGCCAATTGGAGGGCCTAGCTGCACGGCATTCGTAGTTACATTTTTTATACGAAGTGTACAACTAACATGCAATATGAATTTGTAGCCTCAACTATACAGTTATTGGATAAATGGATTGATAAACTTTTAAATAACATGGCCAAGATGTGAGACTGCAAGTTAGCAGATAACGTGCTCAAATCTACTCGTATCCCCCAACAACTATTCTCATCTGCAGGAAACATTTAATTTCAAAGTGACTATAAAATGTATAGTAAGGCACTTGCCAAGGCATTGATACAGATATAACATTTATACTACTATTTAGATTGCTGATGACATTGGAAAGAATATCACAATTCTAGGATAAGTTGTGTTTAGAAACATGCTATTCCCTGCCTCTGCAATAGACTGATGAGAAGAGAATGGACTGTTAAAAACATCAGCAATACCTTGCAAGTCTGCAGCATGCTACCTGAACAAACTCACAGATTTGATTTTACCTTTTCGGTATGCTGCTGAAGTGGTGTCACTTCCACTGAATGCATGCAAGAAGAGAATGCTATTCGTCAGCCCCTTGTGTTGCAAATCGTTGATCTAATATACTTTTGTTTCATCATTGCCATGGCTTGGCTTGATTAACAGTATATGTTGTTGGGGCGGGGTCAAAGTCATAAGTAAAACCATGAGATCAACATCTTCACCGATTACTGCAATGTTGGAATTTTCCTTTAAAAAAATTCTATAGCAATTTTAATAATTAATGTATCAGCGTCGTCAGATGCTTCTCTAACTTCTATTCCCTAGTTTGAAAGTGCCAGTGAAAGAAAGGAAATAAGCCTTGACTTATTATTTTCATTGGAAAGAAAATCCATTTTTTTACGGTGATCACTGTTTCCTCGTCAAAATGTATGTCTACTGATTTCTTCAGTTTGTATCTTCGGCTTTGTTCAGCTCTCTTAGTACTGCACTCGATGGAGGAGTAACCATCAAACACCACAGTACAACTTTCTCCCAAGTAATGCTTGCGAAGGTACTTGATGTAGCACTGGCAAATTGTTGAAATATTTGAATCTTTGGGCCACACCACCTTGTGCAGCAAGAAGTCACCACTCACGACAATATCGAAGTCACGGAAGTCAATTTATGTAGTTGACACTTCAAACACATCATACAGGGCTGCATTTTTAGTTTTCCGCATACCATTTTCGTCAAACAACGATAAGGGAAAGGGAGCCAACTAATACTTCATGTCTTTAGGGCTTCACCGGTCTGTTTGCTGATTCTTATTTTTGGAATATCATCAAGAGGTCGATCACAATAGTTTCACCTCGGACTTTAACAGAATTCGACATACTTGCCAAAGGGAGAGCTCGAGTTTTCTGCGACAGTTTGACGTCTGAAAAACGCTTTTCTACTATTTTATTCATTCCTTGCATTCCTATCGAATCAGCATTATAGCAAGTGACATTGGTATCACCTACGACTCCACTCGCAATTGACATTATTTCATCGATCGAAGGAAATGGAGGATGACTCTGAAATCAACTTGAGAGCTTAGCAATATCTGCAGTGTCTCTAACTTTACGTGCCTCCCCCAAAATCTTCATGTTGTTCGCTAGCTGAAAACAGAACTAGTTGAGATATTCGATATAAAAGATTGTATAAGATGGCCATTTTGTAAACTGGTTGCCATTTTAAATGTTTGACATTGAAATTTAATTATGACTTTGATCAATTTCTGATTTAGAACATGTTGAGACCAAAATGATTGAAATCAGTCCATTCAAACTTTAGATATTCAATGTAAAAAATTTATAAGGCGGCCATTTTGAAAGCTCACCTCCGATTCATCAGGGCTTTTCTATACTTCATCACTGGACACCTCTAAGTACGTGTGCAAATTTTCAAAACGGTTGGATTTTTATCAGTTGAAAGCCTTTTTTCTCCTTCGCTGACTGGACTATTATTACGTCACTCATGCATGCTGAAAACTCATTGAAGTTAACCTCATGGATTCTAGACCAATGGACATTTTGGATGCAGGTGGTGAATTTTAGGGGAATAATTAGGTGGTGTATGAAAATCACTGGATCCATATCGACGACCCAGGATTATATTGTCCTCTCCAGACAATATAATCCTCAGGTGTTATTATACATTCTCAGCAAACCCTTTCTAATTTATACATGTCAAACTTTATTAAACGTTTATATCACTATACAATATAAGCGTTACGTTAAACTGTGAATATTTTGCAATATGATTGTATGTTAAATACTTTCTATATACTCACTACGTTTATTTATTTGTATATTCAACTTGTTCTTTCTCATTATTACTCCTCGACGTACAACCAAATTGAATTTAATACTTTGAACCTAATCCCGCACTAGGTAAATTCATTCACGTATTTAAATTCCTTATTCTATAAATATATCTAATAATTTAATAACTTAGCCACTTGGGAGGGGGACAGCCCAGCCCAACTCGGTGTCGGTCCCAAGCCCGGGAAAATGAGGAGGGTTGACGTCAGAAAGGGCATCCGGTCTTAAAAACTGTGCCAAAACCACAAGTCGTCTAAATGAAGCCTCGGAAAGTGCTAGAGCGTACCCCGTAGGCGACGCCCAGGAGCTTCTCTAGGCTTCTGTGAGAAATGAGAGAGAGGGCTACCGAGTCGAGGACGGGCTCTCTTAATGAAGCTAGTCCACGTGAGCCTCAGAGTAGGTTAACTAAATGTTGGGACGATGAATGGAAGAGAGATCGCAGACCTCATGGAAAGAATAAAGTTCGTAATCCTCTGCGTGTAAGAGACAAGATGGAAAGGAAATAAGATAAGAGAGCTAGGAGGCGGCTGAAAGTTTCTGTATTGTGGAGCAAAAGAACATGGAAGGAATGGCGTAGGGATCGAAGGATCATACTAACGGCCGCAGGGTTTCGAGAAAGAGCCCCTGCAGGAAAAGAGACGTGGTGATGGAATGAGGAAATAGAGGAAGCTATAAAAGCAAAGGGAAAAGCTACTGGTAAAACTAGATGAGATGCTTCAGGAACAGAAGAGGATAAATGTAGCTTGAAAGCGGCTAATAAAAAGCTAAAAGGGCAGTGGCTAGAGCAAAAGCGCAAGCCTTGGATGAACTGTATGACAAATTTGATACATCGGGTGGAGTGAAGAAATTATACGGGTTAGAAAAAACAGATACAAAGCATGTAGGATGTATAAGTATATTGTAATTAAGTTGTCTAAGTGAAAAGCAATTTACTGCAACTTATAACCGAGTGAAGAACCAAACAAACTTTCAAATTTATTAACAACGTTTGAACGATTTTGTGACTATAAATAGAAAGCATGGTCAGGCCATAAGCCCTTGGTTTTAGCTAGGTCGAAAAGGAAACTGGAGATAGATTGAGAAGTTTTTTAACGAGAAAAAATCAAATGATTTTAATAAAATGAAGCATTGGCTAGAATGTCTTGAAGATTGGTAATTCTAATCTAATAATATGTTCTCATGGAACGTAATTGAAGGTAAAATTACAATAAAATAAAGAGAGCTAAATGTAATTTAATGAAATATGTAATTATCCATCAAACATCGAGAAGTTTCTATATACATATTTGATTTATAATTCGCAAATTTAGAGCAGCTGTATTTAAGTTTAAAAAATTTAATAGCATCTACTCAGAAATATATGTTACAAAGTTGGGAACCCGAAATAAAGGAAACGTAACAGGTAACAAAGGATATTTCCCATATTAGGCAAATTAAGGATGACCAATCATTAGTTTTACCGATGAAAACAGAATCAGAGAGAGATGGGCCGGATTTTTCGAAACGCTCCTAAATGAAGAAAATCCGAGGAAATTTCTTAGCGATGGTACTCCAAATCTTGGACCAACGCCAAGAATAAACCGGGAAGAAGTAGAGAAAGCATTAAGGAGAACGAAGACTGGAAAACCTACAGGTCCTGATTGTATTCCGGTAGAAGCTTAGAAGAGTTTGGGACCATATTGTATGGGATGTGATACCAATAATCTCCAAACAAGAAAAATGAGAACTCAATGGTCCAGGAATAATGTTATTGTACCATTTTTTAAGGGATTGTGAAAACTATAGAGGAATCAAGCTAATGCCACATACAATGAAGCTTTGGGAAAAAATATAGAAGGAAGATTGCGAGAAAGAACATCAATAGTAGAACAATTTGGATTTATGCCTGGAAAAGTACAACGGACGCAAATTTTATATGAAAACAAACAATGGGAAAGAATCAAGAAAAGCAAAAAGGATTTCATACGGGTTTTATTAATTTAAAAAGGCCTACGACAGAGTACCACATCGGGAAGTGTGGAGATGTTTAAGGGAGAAAGGACTGCTAGAGAAATATGTAAGAATAATCAAAGATATGTATACAGGAGCTAGAACTCGGGTAAGAAGTAGTGTGGCATTGACACGTCAAATCCCTGTTATGGTTGGATTAAACCAGGGTTCAGCCTTAAGCCCGTACCTCTTCAACGTATTCATATACGTTATAACTCAGGACATAAGAGATTAAACCCCCTGCTGTATGTTGTTTGCCGATGCTATTGTACTATGCAATACATATAGTGCAGAACCTAAAAGGCAAGTAGAGAGTTGGAGGAGGTCTCGGAAGATAGGTCTCAACGCCTGAAAATTAGTAGAAAAAAAACTGAATATCTTGATTTTAACGGAGAAGGAAATGGAGAAGTGATGTTGCAAGAAGAACGATTGAATAAAGAGAAAAGTTTTAAATATTTAGGCTCATCTGTTACTGGGAATGGCGATTTAGTTTCGGAAATAGCAGAATGCAAGTCGGGTGGCGAAACTGGAAGAATGTATGTGGCATTCTCCAGGACCGCAGAATCACGGTGAAGAATAAAGGATGATTTAAAACAGTAGTTATGCCAGCAATGATGTACGGAGCAGAAACGTGGCCAATAAAGAAAGCACAAGAAAAGAGATTAGATGTCACCTAATTGAAAATGCTACGCTGGATGTGTGGGATAACAAGAAGAAAGCGAGTGAGACATGTGAAACTAAGAACAAGAACCAAGGTTGCATAGATATCTAAAAAGATACAAGAAAGAAGACTGCAGTGGCATGGGCATGTAATGAAAAGAACATATGACTATCTAGTCAGAAGAGTGATGGCAGTGGAAGTAGAGGGGGGAAGAAAGGTAGAGAGAGGTCACAGAGGAAATGGATGGAGAGGATTAAGAATGCTTTCGGCGAGAAAGGCATGTCAGGAGAAGAAGATCAGTACAGGGATGTGGGGAGGAGACTCATCAGAACAGGGATTTGTGAAGGAGACTCATCAGAAATGTTGATCCCACGTAGGTGGGAAAAGATCGAGAAAAGAAAGAATATCTAATAAATTTAATGGTTTCAAGTATACTTTGAATCTCTGAAAGTGACATTTTGGGCTCCGTAGGAGACATCTTTTTTTCCTTGAGTATCCTTGATCAGTACTTTTCCAAATTAAAATATTAGAATTCCTGTAGATTTATTAAGACATTTTTTTTAAAATAACAATCGTTTCCTATAAAATTATTGTATCCTATCTTTTTCTTTTTTCTTGCAGCTAGTAACATTCATGTTAGGAAACAACAATCTTTGCTCTTTACAATGCTACAATTCAGTAATAAACTCAGCAAAGAATCATAAGCTGAACCTTCAGAGGGCGTTTGATTATTTGGAAAAAAATCTCCCAAGAACGTTTGTTAGTCTAATTCCTGTAGCAGGTGAGTGAAAAATGAATGTATTCCAATTTGTGGGTTCATGACTTGTTGAGAAATCGTAACACTATACAACTTAAACTGAAAAGTTCGAAAATAATGTAATTACACAGATGTAAACAATTAGCATACAATAATTATTAAAGATGAAAGTTGATCAAAATGATCAAATGACGATGACTTCCACTTTAGCTCATATATTGTGTATTTACTTCCTTGATACCGAGTGTACACAATTGCGACTCTCAACGCCTAGCAGTTAAACTACCCAAATTACATCGACTTGTGGTGCAGTTGCTTCTACTAGAAGGCTAGTTTTATCCTCTTCCCGACGTCTCCTGTGTAACCAATGCTGACAAGGCATGGTAACGATATATCGTTGCTGAAATTAGAATCAAACATAGTGCATCTCATATATTATTGTGAGATATGAAGAATACCAAAATTTAAGATGCGATGGACAAGGGGCAGCGTAGCTAGAGGACGGATGTCGAAATTCACAGAAATTTAATTAAGGATAAATCCACGATGATAAAGAATGAAGGACGTTACTTTTGGAAGGTGATTCCTGGCATGAAAAGAAGTAAAAGGTTCTATAAATATGAGTGAAATTGTGCTTTGTTTTTGAGCCCAAAGTCGACGCCTAGCAATGCGAAGAAATGAATAATTCTCAGTAAGTCAGAAACGACTCATTGAATCAAAATTCCGTTTACGGAAAATTGTTTCTAGCAATATGGTGGACATTAGGAGTGAAAACACGATATAACCGGTTTGTCACTGCTGGCAACCGGGTATAACGTTTAAATTTTTAAAACCACACTACGTCGTGTTATTGGACATTTGACACCTTCTATAGATGATGAAGAACATATTTAAAACACACACCAGATTGTTGCAAACTATGGATGACACAGAAAGGCCATCGCGATCGTATACACACTACGGGTCAGTCCTTCTGAAATGGTAAAGTTTAGTTGCTCGACCTCTTTAAAAAAAATCCCTTTCGGTAGGCCTACAGGCTGAGGTAGATCTCGAAGTTTTTTTTTATTTTCAAAAATTCAAATCTCGCCTTATATGAGAGCTATCGAGAAACTAATTATTGATTTGTAGATTATTCATCAAGAGCTGTTCAACGATACCCCACAAGACACACACACACACACACACACATATATATATATATATATATATATATACTAGCTTTGTTTCACTTGGAGCGCTGCCCCCAGACCCCCGTAGGGGGTTCGCCACCCAACTTCAGTGCTTTTGAGAGGATGCGCCTCCTTTATCTTAACCAAAATCTCTCTGCAGCACTACACCACCATGGTATCCATCTGCACCCTTCCACGGGGGGGCTGCGCCCCCAAAGGGGAGGTTTGCCCCATTTGTTGTAACCTACTCTTGGTCATACACCTTCAAAGAAAATTTCGTTTCTCTACCTTCAATGATTTGGAAATTGGGTTTTTGGGACGGCCATTTTTGATCCAAGTTGACGACCTTTTGAAAGTTCTCTTATGTTGTTGTGACCTACTTGTGATGGTACAACTTCAAGTAAAATTTCATTTATCCAGCTCAAACGGTGTGCAAAATGGGATTTTGGGTGGTCTTTTTGGATCCAAGATGGCGACTCTTTCAACATTTCGTAATATTTTCTTGAACTACTAGTGACAATACACCTTTATGTCAAATTTCGTATCTCTAGCTCAAACGAAATGGAAAATAGATTTCTTACTTCCGCCATTTTGGATCCAAGATGGCGTCTTTGAACTCACTAGGTAACATTTTCGTAATCAAAAAGTGATGTTGTACCTTTATGCCAAATTTGAATTCAATAGCCCCAGTGGTTCAGGCTGTGTATTCTATACAACAATGGGTTCGGCGGCCATTTTGGATCCAAGATGGCGACCGATTTTGCTCATTAACGAACTTAACCGAGCTATTAAGCCTAGAAACAACATATAAAAATTTGGTTCAAATATCTTCAAAATTATGGCTGCTAGCGTGTTAATATATTTATACTCTCATATCGTACCGATCTCAATAGGTAAATTTTTCTTCGAAATCTACCTAAAAAAATATACTTTAATACTTATATTCCTTCTATAAGATTAGTTCAAAACGGGAATTCTTTTTATTTCTAACTCCATCGATTAATTAATTGCCACCATTTTTGCAGTCGTTTACAAAAATACGTCTCTGTGCATTTTGTTAGGAGGAATTAGAACAAAAATATAAGCAGATTCTTTGTGCTGTGTTTGTAGTTATGGTAGTTAACGTTTATACATTATAATTGTTTATTAAGTCTTGTTTTTCGCTAAATATACGCTAAAAACAAGATAAATACATCAATATAAGGACAAGTTTAATGTTAACATAGCTAATCCAAGTGGAGTAATAATACATTCGTCCTGTTCTCCAGCATAATAAGTTCAAAATTCTGAATTAAGTGTACATAATGTTCAAATTTAGGTTAAACGCTAGTTGTTTTGTACGTTAGGAGCCTGAGGAATTTAGATTTAATCTTTTCTAATTTCTGACAATTAATTTGAGTGGTGGGATTCCATATGATGGATGCATACTTAAGTTTCGGTCAAACTAACGAGTAATATAACTTTTGGTATGCACTAGTCATTCCCTTATGTTCTATAATTCAATCACAGAATTCTGACAGATTCTATTATATTGTTGACATGATAATTAAACGTTAGTTTAGTCAAAAATAACCTAGAGATCCTTTATTACTTCTGGCCTTGGTAAAAGTGTTATTAATTGAGTATGGAAATTGAATAAACATTGGTCATCTAGTAAATGGAATTGGTCCTTTTTTTTTTGTATTCATATCAAGTTTATTTTGTGACACCATTTATTTATGCTATCTTATCTTCTTGTAATTGATAACAATCTTTAATCGATTCAACTTTAGAAATTATTTTAAGAATATCTGCACACAAAAATTTTTCGGAGCTGACTACACGCTTAGGGAGGATCCTTGTGAATAATAAAAATAATAACGGGCCTATACTTTAGCCCTGAAGTATTCTTGATATCATTTCGAATTCCTTTGATACAAATCCTCTGTAGAGAACGGATTGTACACCGAATTGTAGGTAAGATGAAAGATGATTGGCTAGGTTTTCCGTAAAATTGAAGTACTTAAGTTTGCAGGTAATGTACAATGGTCTACTTTGTCAAAGGTTTTGCCAAAATCAGTATATATAACATCAACCTGACCGCCCTTATCTAAAGTTTTAGCTATAAAATCCGTGATTCTTACTAAATTTGTAGACGATGATTTGTTCTGCATAAAAACCGTGCTGCGAGTTTGATATTACTGGTCTAACGTGAGTCTTTACGGTGATAGAGACAATTTTCTCTCGAGTCTATTACTTGAACACATACAATCTCCCATTTCCATTGTTTTGATTTCAGTGCAACTTTCTCGGTATATGGACCTAAAATAGGAAGCAAACATGTTAATTATATCATTATCACCAATTAGCTCGCCATTCAATGAAACCGGGCTGGTAGGAAGATGTCTTGATTTGATTTTAACGAAATTCCAAAATTGACTTGGATCAGCAGTGACTTGATTTTCGATGTTTAATACATACGTGTTATATGCTTTAGCAATTTCTTCTTTGTTTCCTTTCGCAATCTATTAAACTCACTTATATTGATTATTTATATCAGAATGTTTATACTTTCTACTATAATATGCTTTAAATTTCATTTTTCTGATTATTTATCTTGTGAACCAACACGGATAATTTCTCGTTGATCGTTTTCTACGGAGGACACTTTTATCAAATACGCTGTAAATAGTAGAATAAAAGTATTCTAATGTCTCATGTACACCTTTTATGTGTTTGAGACAGTCCTAGTCTATTGCACGAAGTTCGTGGAACACCAAAATTAGCTTTTCTGTAGTTATAACCTGTTAAATTGCGTTTAGATTTCGAATTGGTTACACTATTGCATTTAAGAGTAATGCGTAAAACTGGGTAAAATTAACCCTTTTTAGAATAAGATACTTCTCTCTATTTACTTCTCTGCTTAATAAATTTGAGAAGACTACGTCTAAGGTTCGTCTATGTGAATATATTACATTATTGTAAGAAGTTAGGTTGTATAAAGAGCTGAAGTACCAAAGTACTGGTATTTAGGATATTTTGGAGAGAGTGGAAAATTAAAAACTGTACCTGTTATTTCCGGTAAGTTCCAACCACCTATGAGAAGAATAGCGCTTCCAAACAGGCAATGACATTCTATACTGTGACACAAATTTTCGTATAATTCTTCTTTCGATCTGGGTAGAAAGTATGCAATGCAAACGTATATTAGTCCATGAGCCGGATCCCTAAACTTTGGTCATCGGTACAACTCGAGGGGTACAATCCCCCAATGTTTTTAAACAGATACGTGATCCAGTACGACTAAAAGGTCCCGGGTTCTAGTCCCGGAAGGGGTCTGGGTGTCTTTTAACTAGAACGTGACGAATATTTGGGACGGGCCGACATCAACAATAACTATACTGGCCCATATAAAATAAAGTTTACAAAGCTTTTATCAGTATTTCAAACCTGCCTAGTGGACAACAAAGCTCTTGCTCACCACAACAAAGAAGATGACATAAGGCTCCTGAACATGTGACTGGCTAGAAAAGAAAAATATAGCGCTGATATAAAACTCTGCAAAAACCTAACATATTATGCCACAATCATGTGAGTCTTGTGACAGAAAACAACTATCTGCAAAAGTAACTGGAAAGAAAAGATGATATTCTACACATATAGAGACTTTTGAATACCCAATCTAGAAAAATGTGACCTGAAAACACCAAGGAAAAGGTTGCATCTCAGCATAAGTAGTGAAAAAGACAAAAGTCCACTCCAAATGTGAAATATTCCATCCACTACCTCCTACACTACACACGGAGCTGGTGGCTCTAATGTAAAACCTGCATTAGATAGGGTGGAAAGAAATAATTGTAATAAAGAGGCACAGCTACTGCCTAATGGAACAATCCGTAACTGGAACAGTCCTAAGTCAGTATCTATATTTGGACTTGACCTGAGATACCTAGGCTGAATCTCAACCTCTAAAGACACATGTGGAATTGTCTATGCAAGTCACAAATTAAATAAATAAAACAGGAGAAAAGTGTAATTAAAACAAAAAAATCGTCTGTTTTAAGGGCCAAAATAATGTAATAGAGATCACATGAACCCGGTTACGGAAGCAATGACTAACAGATGTGAACAAGGAAACTGGAAAAGTCCAGAAACCAGGGTAACTCCCGTAAGTGCAAGACCAACCAAACAGACAAGGGGAAAATGGAATGAGATGTAACCAACAGAATATACCACAGGTCAAGCAGCCACGAGTCCGGCCAGAACATGACTGGATGGCCACTAAAACAAGCTGTCACTGTACAACGAAAAACGTACAACGCAAAAAGAATATAATAACCACAGTCACTACCACCATACGGTTGATCTGTGATCCACACAAAACGAAATACCGAAAAGAAAAAAGAATATGGGTATATGGCCAACGATCAGCACAAAAAGTATCAGAGGAGAAAATAGGAAAGTTATCCGCGAATACCGGGAAATCGCTAGAATAAAACTAGAATCACAGAACGCTCATACACCTATATAACAACAAAAATGAAGTGGGGAAAACTTCTTTATTACATATACAGTACATAGAAAGAGATAATCCAGTTTACTGGTGTGAACAGCAGGGATCAGCGCCTGGTCTCATTAAAATGAAACAAAGTCAATGTTGTCCACTCGTGTCCTACAAATTAAAAAAATGGTATTACCGTGATCTAGATAATCTCTTGGTAAAATGCCGGTGATGGTGAACCAAGTATTTTTGTTATACACAATTGGTCCCCAATTAGAAACCTACCTAGCACTGTATAAAATGAATAATTTCCGTTATAAGTTATGATTCAGGTGTCGTTCGAAAGCCCTTGAAATGTACAAGTTTGTTTATTTCATGGCAGTTTTGTGTACATCTAGTTTTTTCTTCGTTATTCGCCATTAAATAGTTCAATTGAAAATGTGATCAGAACTTTTTTTCCAGTTTCAGATACTATATTTCAAAATGGCCTCAATGACTAGCAAATTTTTAGTATTCAAATCAACGCCTGGAGTATATTCTCGACAATAAAGTAAGGATTAAGTTTCTTCTTAAAGAATAGTGGAATGATTCGTATTTAAATTCACCATGGTGAAATCACTAGGAGGCCATATTGATGATGTCATATTTGGCACAAAGCTACACCCGACGAAAGTCCACCAGGCAAATTCGACATACTGGACCACATATCTGTTCAAAAATCATTAGAATATTTTGCCCTCCTGAATGGTACCAAGATGTTGTCTGGCTCACTGACTATATGGTGACACCATTAGAAACATGTTTCGCAAGAATGAATTCAAATTCTGAAGCACAGCACTGGAAGGTAATATTTACGAAGGGCGGCTAGTAGAACACCCGCTAGAAGAACATCCTTTGTTTTTCCTGCTATTTGAAATTTCGGTCCTGTTGGTTTTAATTCTCCTTCTGTTACAGCATATATATTTCGTCGCTGTTCTGGAATCAAAGAAGTAGTCGCTGCTAGACTTGGACTTAGCCTCAGGGGGTCATGAAGTTCTTTGGACTTGTGATGCAGTATATACCTATCACTGTTAAGCATCTAGCAGGAGGTGCTCCAAGTTCGATTCCCACTGGTGGCTACATGAACTTACGTAAACCCTGCGTTTAAGAGCTTGTATGTTATTATGCAATGTTATAGTGCTTTCCAGCAGGCTTGACGTTGACAATAATATTATCTCTACGTTACGTAATGAAACATAGATATCAAAGCTAGGTTTTTATTCCTTGTGAACAATCAGATACAGAATCCGATATAAAATTGTTGTTCCGTTCTTGAGTACCCGACATATGGTATTTTAATTCCTTACTATCACATACAATTGTAGTACATTTCTTTTAACATATAATAAATCATGAATAACAGTATGAAATAAACTGTAAAGCTCTTTCTTAATAGCTTTAATATCTGTGCCGATATTATACGTATTAAAACAAATTAACCATTTCTTTAGAGTAGTTTGACAGCTTAAAACTACATCCAAGATGTGTTGCCATATGTTGACCTTTTACGGAACTATTTTGAACTATGTCAAAATGGTTCAGCACCCGCAAAACGCATAATCATAACATTTGCATTCAATTTATTTAATTTTGGCATTTCATAAATCAATTTAACCTTAAATATAAATAAACATCGTATTTAACCTAAATAAACTAAACTTCATGCGATATTAAAGATTAATCTTGCTTAAGTTGCATACGAGCCATGAAGGTTCATATCGCGATAAGCAACATATCCGTCATCGAACAGTTCAGAATTCTAATACCCAATTGTTGTCCACGTTTCAGTGATGTCGAATACTGAATAATTACTAGCTAAAACTCTACAATACAATTCACTTTTTCCCCTTAACCGATCTAACATTCGGCATGTAAACAAGAAGGTGTAAATTTCTTTCACACAATCTGTTTGCAACACCAGCTTCCCTCCAGTCAACTTCTGTAGCACTCCCCTTCCCTCATTCCCTTATACTTAGTCCCTTCCTCTCTTGTGCTTTCCCTTTGAATGTGTCCTAGTTAACAGGTGTTGGTATCCACAAATTTTTGTTCCTTTCGGGATTGGAAGACGATCTTAGTCCATGTCGTTACTCTTGAGTTTGATTTTGCAGCGTTGCTAAATTGTCATGCTATTACTAGCACTAGTGTGCGAAGTCTTTCTGGAAATAATTCCGGATTAGAGGTTGCTAAAAAAAACTGGCTCAAGATTTTGAAGGTCTTGTAGTTTGTAGGGCTTCCCTTCAATTAAAAGTTTGTTATAACTTAACGTGGCCCTCATTATCTCTGATTTTGCGCGAATTAGATACGATTTTTGCTCAGAACGAATATTTCTAACACGATGTGAAAAATCTGCATCAATTGATACGAGACAATTTCTTCCTTTGAAAGCACACGTGAACACTTCCGAATATTTTTAAACTCACTGAACTGAGTAATTATGGGGTGTTTGTATTCATGTACTTTGTGAGCACCTAACCTTTGGACTCGCTGAAAAATGTGATCTCATGTGTTTGTTTCAATTCTTTTCAAATAAATTATCTCAGTATATTTTCACTGTCACTCCAAGTTTGATTATGTTGTTCTCATATGTTGTAAAACACGAGGTTGTTTCTACGGGATTGGTTTTCCAGTTTGTCAATTGTCATCTCGATTTGTTTAATTTGTTGCCTGAGTTTTTCGTTTTCATGTTGTTATTGTTCTAGTTGCTTTGTTAATTGTCTTATTTAGTTACCGAGTTCAGTTGCTTCGCGGTTGATTCCTGTAATGTTATTCATTTCATCTAGTTTCTTAATTACATCTTCCAGTGTGTACGCAGCAGGTCCTGGGTTATACTCTGTTCCTGAAACTAAAATAAGAACAGAAATCACTACTCAAATGTAAAAGAAGGAAACACAACTTGATGACACTTCCATGGAGACGGGCGTTTTCCGTCTACACTTCAGTCTGGCTCCTCACAGGCCGATGACTTGCAGGTACTATTGTATGCCACTTCTCATCTCCCCAAAGTTCATAGTATGTTGGCAAAAATACGTCCTCACTCACTGACTGCTACACGTTTCTAGAACGAAAAACTTATATTTGAGAAAGAAATAACGCAATACTCCAAATTTCTTTTAGTTTTCGTCAAGTAATGTGCATATGTTTTATTTTTCTTGTTTTCCTGCCTTCAAATTGCCTTAAAACATACACGGCTATATACCAAGCTACGGCACTGTCCTCTCCCTATCTTAGCCGAGACTCGATCCTGTTGCAAGCTTACTTAGCTGTCGGTTAAGGCTTAGTGGAAGATTATAGAACGCAAAATATGACTTGGCCTCAACTTAGCACTGCCCAGAAGCTTAGCTGTAGATTGTTAAACTGGGGCTAAGTCACTTTCAAAATGGCGACCAAAGTTAATGGTCAGATTAAATACTAATGATTTCCAGTGCAGCAGGAGAGTTCTGAGACACAACTAGAATGTGAAAAGGGGTAACATACATCCTTTATGTGTGCGTGGGTAGGTCGAAAATTCCGTGGGGTTCATTGAAAGTAGTGGTTCAGAATACATTGAAAGAAAGCCAGTAATTCTAATAGCAATTTCAATTTTCGGCCTTATAAGACACGTCTCGGTTAGGGAACAATTGTTAAAGAAAAAAGTGCGTTTCATACGCCTGTAAATGCGATATTTGTATGCAATATACTTTGAACCCCTCTGAAGCCTCTGGACTCTCTCTCTTCCGATACCAACTTCTAGGTATTTACCTGATATAATTTAGCTACTGTGATATTTGCCCCGGGCATCTTTAAACGATTTCAAAATTACGCAATTGCGTACTATCTATTACTGTTTATACGTAAATTAACTGCAATTTTACATGTTTAGCTCATTAATTTTGTTTTGATGTCACTACAGATATGAAGTTTCCTCAGAGAGTATATCTTCTTTGTAATAATAGTATTATTATTTATTATTACAGATGTTACTTACGTCAAGAATTTCGTGAAGATTAACCCGCTACCTTGCCTTTACGCCCATTCAAACATGTGTATCTGCGCCTACGTCCGTGAGAAGCAAACTTCGAGACTGGCAAAAGAATATCAACGAAAGGAGGAGGAATTGGTGAGTATATTCATGTTAGTTTGTTCTTTATTAAAGAATTAAGAAGTCGTTATGATTGATTGTCTGCTAACAACTGATGATGTTGTACACTTCGCATCAAAAAAATTGCTACAGCAAACGCCGTGAAGCTAGGCAACCCAAATGGCACCTTCTTATCCCGTAATCGTGTCTGGTAAACAGACCCCCTCTTTCTCTTTCCTTCGTCTCGCCCATACTAAAATCAGCAAACATCAAGAGCACTTTTTTTTATCAAAATAGACATGTATTAGTATCGATAAAATGAAAGAATAAAAGCGAGACGAATCAATATACATAAGTTGATGCAGGGAGAAATTTAAACACACTGAAACATTGAAACCGATGAACGTCTGTTAGAGAGAGGCAGAGATATGAGAGAGAGAGAGAGAGAGAGAGAGAGAGAGAGAAGAAGAAGAGGGGGAAGTAAAGATAAAAATATGGAATTTGAACGTAGTAGAAAGATTAAGTTTAGTTCCCACACAATAGAGTTCGCTTCCCACAAATCTAACAGCAAGACAGAAGTTACTTTTGGACTTTATATTTGTTCATCGCTCTTTGAATATATAAAGGGTTCTTCAAACATTCATTAAGTCACTTTCAAAATGGAAACCAAACTTGGTTGAACAGATTAAATACTCATGATTTCCAGTGAAACTCCTGAGTTTTGAGACTCATTTAGTATAAAGTCAAAAGTGTAACACACATGCCTTTTTTGCACGGGGTTCGGTTGCAAATTTGGTGAAGCTTATTAAATATACTGGTTCGGAATACTTTGTAATCAGGAATTCCGCCAGGATTTTTTGATTGGGGTGTGTAAAATCAAAATTTGGAGGGTGGACTGGATTTTTGCACGGTTTCTATCAAAAAGTTCGGGGTAGTCTCCAGAATCGACAGCCCCACAGGGACCGGGGTCTGCCGGAATCAATGATTGTAACAAACCCAGTAGATACCATTGGCCATACTTTCTATTCCAGACTACGAATGCAAAGTGAACATAAAAAGAAAATGAATGAATGATAATTTTTCTGCTTAATTTCTATCAGAAAGAACCAAGATTATAATTCCAAACTGTATCAAAATGAAAAGTTACAAATGTTCAAAAGCAAATTTAGCATGTTCCTTATAGGCATAGTAAACTTTACATGTTCCACATTGCAAACGTGAAAAGAAGAAACACATGTAATAATATGTTGGCAAATTAGAGCATGAAAACGAATTTCGTGCCAAATGAATATAAAAATAATTCTTCTCTTGAAATGGCTAAAAAAGGGGGCATTTGCTACTCATGTCTTAAAATTTGTCAGTTCTGGACATGCCACTATATATTCCACCTATTGCGAATTTAACGTTCTAATAATTACAACACTAATGAACTAGTGTTTATAACAATTCGCACAGATGGAATAAACATGGCAGAGCTGAAAAGGTTACCCACTGATTCGATGTAGATTTGATGACCCGGAAGATGAAGGAGAGATTTTAATTATTTATTTGCGCTTGAACAGTGTTTATTTCAGCGGTGACCAGGATCTGAAATGTTATCCCGAGAACACGAAAAATACGACGTCAAAATTCCCAGTTAAATAGATTTTCCAGACCGGGTCACTCATGTTTGGGTCAGTCCCTATCACCGGGTCATCGAAAGTGGCCCGGATTTGGCTGTGGAATACGCACAAACAGAGAGAGTGTGTGTAAATTAAGAGAAGAAATAAACATGAATAGAAAAAGGCAGAGGTAAAAAAAAGAGAAAGAAGCAGCGAAGACACGATAACAATACATCAAGAAAGAGAGGAAGAGAGAAAGATCAATGAAAAATATGAAAACTACATTATCATTATGCTAAACAGCACACACACCTGTTTACTCGGATTCTGACCAGTGATACTTCGTTAAGTTCTCCACAGTCCCGAGATGAATCTTTGTTTGAATACTTCAATGTATGCAAAAAATAAACTGATTGATCGGAATCGAACACAGGTTTTCAAATTAGAAGTCCAGCACGATAGCGATACTCCACAGGCGACTTTTTCCACATCGTGCTCAACAAATGCTCTAGTGTTTGCTTCTACGAATAATAACATGAAAATGGATACTTCATATTAATGTCGTGTTCCTAACTGTCCCACCTGGGACTTAATTTAGACCTTTCCAACCAACATTCGTACATCGTCTTCCTCTCTATAATGACTCGTGCTTCGTTCCACAGTCGGAAATATTATCCGTTTTGTACGAGAAGTGATGGTTAGATTCTTTACGACCGCTTTGTAAAAAAGACTTAGCTTGAACAGGATTCAAACCTATGTTCATCTGCTTTAGTACTTCAACACCGGCACTTTTCCTCTACTCCATCTTGCCAACGAAAGACAGTACTCATGAATTATGAAGTTCAAATGCGAGGAAAATGTAACATTGAGTATATGTGATATATTTTGTCTGTACGTATTCTTTTAAGTCAACACATTTGTATGGATGTCCTTTTTGTCATGTCGAATTATGAAATGAATATATTATGTGAGTTTTAAGAACAAATCCAGTTTAGGGTAAGTATTATGACATTAAGTTACGATCATTTATTGTCTTTTATTTTAACGTAAACCAGTCTGAACGAAGCTAACATCATAAAAAAATGTCATTAGCAAATGGAGAAGTTAAAACTGCAATTAATAGTTCTAATACACTTCGTGCAATATGACAAGTTGAACGTAACACAAATTAAAACTTTTTGACAGGTTTTATTTAAGTATCATAAGTTGTCACTTGCAGGCGATTCGAACCTACAACCATAAGGTTTCCTACTTCAGCAAGTGCCTCAGGATTGAATTTGATTCGGCATCAAATGTCTATATTACTCGAAAGTGTAGGTTTTTGTAAATTTCCGAACGGAATAGCTTACTGACTGAAGTCGCTTAGCATCAAAATTATTTCCACATTTTCAACTTCTGTGGAATAAGAAAAGAATAATGATAGCGGTGTAGAACTTGGCTACCCTCGTCGCCCTCATGGCCGAAGTCTTTCAGGCCCTTGGTTATTTAACACTCAGTCAATTATAATCTGAGCGTACCCTTTAGCAGCACTTAGAAAGTTTAAGTTCAGAAATTGAACTATGTGGCAACCTTGCAAGAACATGAGTGACCACTGCGCGGGTTTTAATACAATGAGTGTATTAGTGCAGTTTTAGACATGGCGATTAAAATAGTAAATACGGCGGAAGTCGAAGAGCGCCTCGCGCTAGGAATTTGAGAGAGGAAAATGCAAAGATACATGACCGCACCTAACCTTACCTAACCTCCACTTTCCCATGGTCACTAATTTAAGATAATGTACGAAAAATGCAAAAAAGCAAGTATTAAAATAAATACGAGCATATGAAAACATATTTCGAAAGAAAAAAGTGTAAACCCAAGAGGGGTTTGAACCCGAGAACTTTCACTTAAAAAGCGAACGTCTTGACCATTCGGCCACGAAGCCGAGCTAAGTAATGTAGGTTTCGTCGTTGTATTTACAGTGGGTAGCGTCAGAGTCTGTCAGTGTGACGTCGTAGATGACGACGACTTCCGCCGTGTTTACTATCTTAATCCTCACTACAGTTTTCGAGTACTAATCTTTGTGAAGAAAATAATGTTTGTATATCTAGTCGTGATTAAGCAAAAAATATGTGAATAAAAGTAATTAGAACTTTTCTCTTGTTTTTATTGTTCATAAAATAAATTATAATACAGCGATGTTGCTATGTTTGTAATAATTAACGATGTACGTTAACTTACGTTAAATACGGTTTACGAAACTTTTAACAAATTATATAACATGTTTTTCATATGTATAAAATCTAACAAAATAGTAATCAATAGAAGATTAACTCATAAATGCACGAACCACAGTAACTGAAACAAAAATCAGTATTATATATCTTTTACTTTGCTTTTATTTCCGTAAGAGTTGAACTTAAAGGCTGGCTGTCTGATGTCTTCGTGGCCGTGCGGGTTGCGTCGCGTTATTTTTTTTTCCTTTTCGTGCATAAACCTGGCGACGCGAGTTCGAATCCCGAAGATCAGAACATAGCAAGTGGACAGGAAAAATTAACGGAGCTTTATTGTTCTTGCTCGATCAAAATCCACATTGTTCTCACCTAACGAATATCACTGGTTTCTTGATTTTGGTAAATTATACTATTTTAGAATTGCATTTCTTTAAGTAAACTTATATCAGGCCACATTGCATGCACAAAGTATCAATTTCTGAGAGTATAATAATGGTTCCAAAATACGAGCTGCATTCCCCCTACTTTCTAAGGTAAGTTGGAGTTTTACAAATGAGATTGGTGTATATTATTCCCCCAAATGCATCTAATCAAGTTAATAAAATGTTTTACGATTTTGAAAGTAAATTATATTGGCGTAGGTCAGGGTTTCTCAACTTGGAGGTAGCGACCCCCAGAGGGGTCATGAGTTGTGTGTAAGGGGGTCGCAAGAGAAGGTGAACAAATTAATGTAGATAGGGTTTGTAGGTTAAAACTAATAAATTTTGAAGACGATATTTTATTTTGCTTATTGTTTTTATAATTAGGGTCTACTAAAATAATGTAATTTGTTGAATAGTTTTGAATAATGTAATTAGGATGTTTATTACCAAATACAGCATATCAACGGTCACGTTTTTAGTTGCAGGATGAAAAAGGTTGAGAAACGCTGGCGTAGGTGGAAAGCGAACCTATGATTCTCAGTGTGGAAAGTGCACATAACTAATCAAGCTAATAACAACGCCAGCAATCTGTTGTTATCCAACAAATCAGCTTATTCTTATTGCTTGTTTGTTTACACACTCATTTCGCTTACTTGTGGTTTCCTCTTTTTCTGAATATGATTGTATTCAGATATTGTATCGATGAGGATGAGGTCTCTCCCGGAGGGAGGAGTTGGTCTACTGCTCCAACGCTGACCAGACATGTTGGGAGAGGAGAACCGAAGCTCACAACTGTGATCGCCACTGTTTTTTATTCCCAACTCCCCAATTGTATCCTATTACGATTGATTCAAACATTTGCATAGTTAAAATTAACACAGAAAATTGACATCTATTTACAATGTAGTTCTGTAAACATTTCATGTAACTGACAGAGGAGGTTGCAAATTAGGAATAAAAGTGTCGTGTGTGTATTGTGCAGTGTATGTTTTCGCCTCCTAATATTATAATCACAGCACGGGATTTTCGAAACAACGAATATTTCAATATAGGTTCTGACTCCTACATTCAATGTCCAAGAAGATGATATAGTCACGGAAAAAGAGTATTACGGGAACAAACAACTAGTTTTTTGTTTTGTTTAAAAAAAATGCACAAAACAAAAAAGTCACTAAATATTATGTTCCCGAAATACTTTCTTGGGTTTCTTTACGCCGAGGGAAATTGTCCCATAAATATGCGAGGGACTTTCGACCCCACAGCACATGTTTGGCCATTAAATTAAAGTTAAGTAACTGAATAAATACTCCCAGACAGTACGCAATAAATATAGGTTCTACACAATAGAAAGGGAGATATATTCTCACTATATACCAGCACTATTCATGCCTGAATATTTTCAATACATTATACATTTTATGTCAATGTCCGCCTTCCGAAGATTTCAGGATTATTGTTAACTTTACAATTACATTTTAACTTTCTACTATACTTTTTATCCTTGTAGCGTTACAAAACAAGATTTTGCAGTGTAACGTGCATCTTTCTCTAATATTCAAGGTTATTTTTATTCTATGGGAATATATTCGAAATATTCCGTGTATTTTTTCACGATACCAAGTATTCTAATCCCGGGACAAATTCCGGCATATTTCTAATTACCTAGGAATACTCCCGGAATATTAGGAATTGAAATGTAACAATCCTGGAGTATCCTTCTTGCAAGGGAGTCATTTTAAACACATGCATAGTAGCTTAAAAACACGTAAATATTCGTATCATAGAACTTTTGACTTTTGCTCTGGGAAATACATTTTCAGAGAAAAACAAAGCAGAGTTTACTTCCATAATATTCAATATTGTTTCACAGGGAATATAAAACTGTCAGCTATCGGACGTTTTACTGCAATAATAATAATAATACTTATTCCTACAAGCGTGACTTTGAACTTCCACGACGCATAGAAACTGCATCAGCTGTTATTTCATTTTTCCTGAACTTTTGTTATTTTGGATATTAGTGGGCACTAATTTGTCTATAAGTGATTGAATGAAGACCTTCTAGCGTGCATTTTGGTTTAAAGAACTTACAGAACGAAGTTGGCTATTTCCAAACATGAACTTAGTAATTCATGGCTTCAATACTTAGGTGGCGAAATGGAGTAGAGGAAAAGTGCCGGAATTTGATGTACTAAAGCAAACCAACATTCGTTCGAATGCTGTTCAAGCCAAGTCTATTTTACAAAGCGCTCTTGAAGAAACTAACCATCACTTCTCATAAAAAAACGGATAATATTTCCGACTGTGGAACGAAGCACGAGTCATTATAGAGAGGAAGACGATGTACGAATGTTGGTTGGAAAGGTCCAAATTAAGTCTCAGGGGGGACAGTTAGGAACACGACATTGATATGAAGTATCCATTTTCATGTTATTATTCGTAGAAACAAACACTATAGCATTTGTTAAGCACTTCTTGGGTAAAGTCGTCTGTGGAGTATCGCTATCGTGCTGGACTTCTAATTTGAAAACCTGTGTTCGATTCCCCATCAGTCAGTTTATTTTTCGCATACATTGAAGTATTCAAACAAGGATTCATCTCGAGATTGTGGAGAACTTAACGAAGTATCACTGGTCAGAATCCAAGTAAACAGGTGTGTGTGCTGTTTAGCATAATGATAATGTAGTTTTCATATTTTTCATTGATCTTTCTCTCTTCCTCTCTTTCTTGATGTATTGTTATCGTGTCTTCGCTGCTTTTTTCTTTTCTTTTACTTCTCTCTCTCTATTCATGTTTATTTCATCTCTTAATTTACACACACTCTCTCTGTTTGTGCGTATTCCACAGCCAAATTCGGGTCACTTTCGATGATTCGATGATAGGGACTGACCCAAACATGAGTGACCCGGTAACCCGATTGACCCGGTCTGGAAAATCTATTTAACTGGGAATTTTGACGTCGTATTTTTCGTGTTCTCGGGATAACATCTCCGATCCTGGTCACCCCTGAAATAAACACTGTTCAAACGCAATGAAACAATTAAAATATCTCTCCTTCATCTTCCATCTTCCAGGTTATCAAATCACACATCGAATCACCGCGTCAGAATGCGTTCGAATCTTAAACCTGATGACAGTCCAAAACCTGACCAGCATCCCCCGACAGTCGGGGCCCGTTTCAGCTCTGCCGGATTTATTCCATGTGTGCGAATTGTTATAAACACTAGTTCATTAATATTGTAATTATTAAAGCGTTATATTCACAATAGGTGGAATCTAGAGTGGCATGTTCGGAACAGATACATATTAAGATATGAGTAGAAAATAGCCCCCATTTTTCCCTATTTCAAGAGAAGAATTATTTTTATATTAGTTTGGCAAAAAATTCGTTTCCATCCTATAATTTAATTAATCAACATAATATTCAATGTGTTCCCTTTTTCACTTTTGAAATGTGACACATGTAATGTCTGGTATGCCTATAGGAACATGCGAATATTGCTTTTGAACATTTGGAACTTTTCATTTTGATACAGTTTGGAATTATAATCTTGGCTCTTTCTGATAGAAATTAAGCAGAAAAATTATTATCCATTCATGGTTTTTGTGTGCTCAATTTACATTACTAGTCTGGAATGGAAGATATGGACCACGGTATCTACATGGTTTGTTACAATCAGTGATTCCGCCAGACCCCGGAAACTGGGAGGGGAGTCAGCCCCAAATCCTTGAGAATATCCCCAACTTTAATTTATTTTCACGGTCAAAAGTTGACAGAAACATTGTAAAGCTACCTTCCCAATTTTGACTTTACACACGCCAATCTGAAAACCCTGGCGGAATTCATGATTATAATGTATTCCGAACCAGTACGTTCAAAGAGCCCCACCGAATTTGCAGCCGAACCACACACAAACAAATCATGTGTGTTACACTTTTGACATTATCCTAAATGTGTCTCCACTGGAAATCATGAGTATTTAATCTGATCATCAACTTTGGTCGCAATATTGAAAGGAACTAAATGAATTTTCAAGCACCCTTTATATATTCGAATAGCCCTGAAAAACATATAAAATCCAAAAGTCCCTTCTATCTTGGTGTTAGATTTGTGAGCACTGCACTTTATAATGTTAGGTTCTTTTTTACTACATTTAAATTCCATATTTTTTTCTTTACTCCATCTTCCCCCCCCCCCCCCTCTCTCTCTCTCTCTCTCTAATTTCTCTGCCTTTGCCTGAAGGCACCCATCGGTTTCAATTTTTCATTGTGTGTTTAAATTTCTCTCTCCGTCAACTTACGTATATTGTTTCGTCTCGCTTTCATTCTTTCATTTTATCGATAGAATTCGATACTAATACATGTCTATTTAAAAAAAAAACGAAATAACGTGCTCATGATGTTTGCTGATTTTACTATGGGTGTGACGAAGGACGAAGAAAGAGGAGTCTGTTTACCAGACACGATTATGGGATAAGAAGGTGCCATTTGGGTTGCCTAGCTGCACGGCGTTCGCTGTCGCAGGTTTTTTGATGCGAAGTGTACCATAAATATTCCTTTGATGTGCGTATAGGTAATTTATAACATATACTTACAACCTAATCCCGTTACAAGTCAAAACTTCAATAGTAGCACCCACTGTTTCTTTCAGATATGCTTTCTGTGAAGGGGTTGTCTCCCCAGGGGCTTTTCAATCACTCCCCCGAAAAAGTAGACTCAACATTTGTATTACTCGTACGTATACTAAAATACGTATATAATAGCATATTCTTCATATTATTTTGAGGTTAAGTAAGGAAGAACAATAAATTGTCAAATTTATATTATTGTTATTTTATATGTTAGTACATTGGAGTCAATATACATTATTTGTCCCCCCCATGAACTCCTCAATAAAATCTTCTGGAAGAAACACTGGCAGCGCCCTTCTGAGGCGAATGTACCCATTGTTTCCATTGATACGTGACCTGGAGAGAATAATACGCCCTGATTAACGGAGCTGGTACTGATCATTTCAATTTGGAGAACAGATGTCCTTGGTGCCCGGTTCGTGAATCAACGTATCAAAAGACAGACACAGAGTAGCAGTCGAGGATTAACGTGAAGTAATGCAAACTGAAGAAGTTTTGCACTACATCTCGAACCAATGCACATTGATTCAGAATACCAAAAAAGTCTGCAAAAAATCGAATATTTCATCTTTACAGTAGGGGGGGAAATTCGAGAATAAACCTCTAAACAACAAATCGGAGTATCTGTCTGCGAAATAAATTATTTCCTATATGCATTATTTCTTCTACTTTTGATCCCGCAAAGTAAGGTGTCCCAAAAATGCAACTTCTGTCTTGTATTTTCCACATATTTTAAAAACGTTTTTTCTAACAATTACACTAATTATTTGCAAATCGTTATTATTTGGGCGAATAGACTGTTAAGTTATCCCTGTTGTAAGCAAAAACAGTACACACGTATTTTATAATAAGATTCGCTTACAAGACGTGTAATTTTAAAAGCTATCTTGAGTTTTAAAAGTTTTCGCCACCATTTCCTCATTTTGAAACCAAAGTGTACTTTGAAGTACTGTGAAAGGGGCACAGCAGAAAAGTTTTGCAGAATTTTGCAGATTTAGGCTTAGGAAGCACATTAATGAATGTATGTGCCGCTGTTAAAGCATGACGTGAAGCTCTCCCGAGCACAGGTTGGGAACCGATCGTGAAGTTTGGCTTCCCAGATTTACCTGTCAGCTGATAAAGCAGTATTGCAGTGCCAGCAAGTCAATGCAGCATGTATCAATTCTTAATAATTATTATATAAGGTATTTATTGTCTTCAACACAATAATTTACCGTGAAAATGATTTTCCAGAAATTGCGTAGTAGTTTTTTTTTTCTTAACGTAAATATTAATTACAAATATGCTTATTTTGCAGAAATTATTATTATTATTATGTTTGACTTGACATTAAAGTTTTCTGCTTAGGTTTAATCTCCCTAGAATTGATAGTATCCGTATTGAAATTATTCATAAAACTAACATTTTAGAGCTTGGCCCTGAGCTGCAAGGGTCCATGTGTGTGGATTATTTCAACTCCTTTTGCGTGATTAGACTGGGTTTTCCAAATATATTCAGGAACAGATTTGGGCATTTCGTTACCACGATTCCAGAACAGTTAGGGAAAAGAACTGTTTACATATCTCATTTTTATGGGTCCCATTACGAACCCTGGGATCCAATGTGGCCCCGGACCACTTTTACCCGTAAAATCTTTATCTTGTCTCACACTATAGAATATAGCTCGAGAAAGAACAATATAAATTTTTGTTATTTTACAATAACAAAATATAATATTTTACAATATAGTACAATATAGTACAATATAATATTTTACATTTGTTAAGATTTATGGGGCCCTGGAGCCCACCAGCGTCTCCTGACAGCTTTGTTCTCATAAACTTTTTTCTCGTCTCAACGTGTACAACACATTTTCAAAAACCGATTCAAATATTTTAATTTTTAAATTCGGCCTTTTGTTAAAATAATGAGACGCAGAGGTTCAACGGGACCCCGCCAGAGCATGAAACGTACTTATAAATCTCTCATGGTCATTAGAAATTAGATCCCAAAGTTTGGTGCATCTGATCCAAAAATTAGGAATATAACGTTGATGTTATTAATAAATATGCTAGTGTCCAATATCAACTTAATCTGTTGTGTTCAGGCCGGTAGCCAGGGGGGGGCTAGAGCGGGCAGTGCCCACCCTAAAATATATTTTGCCCGCTCTAAAAGATAAAGCTATCGAGAACTTTTAAATTGTTTTAGTAAAAACCAGGTGTGAAATTCTTGTTATTGTATTTACCAAAGAAATTTAAATTTAAGAACGTATTACTATTTCTTCTAAAATGATAGGCTTGTTGCTAATGCTAGACGTGCCCAATATCTCTCATATTATTTTTTCTTATTGCAAGCGTTTGAGGCCTCATTAATGGCAACATTACAAGCATTGAAGGCGTAAGACAAGATGCCGTTCAAAGAATAGTCATTTGTATCTAAGCCCACAACACTAAACTTTGAATCAAATATATACTTCTTTGTTGTGTATTAATATCAAATGTTAAACAGTATTACTCAGATTTACATAAATGGGAATATTTCAATTGAAAGGTTTCTTGCGAAAGCATCCCTTTTCAAAGACAATAAGAAACGTTTGTCAGGAGAATAAGAAACGTTCCCTAGTATTTACACACTGTCACTACGATACTTTATGTGTGTTCTAGAAGAAGATATCAGAATTATATTTATTGTTTAAAACTTTATATTTCGCACAACAAAAAAGCATAAACTATTCACAAAATACAAAGTACACAATTTCGTTACAGATTGACAAGGGCTGTTTTTGAAAAAAAAAATCAATTTCAATTATAAAGAAATGAAAAAAAAATCCGATTTCAATGATACAAATACAGCTTTTCTTGTAAGTTTCACATTTATATGTGCTTTGCGCTCAGCATTTTTGTTTCTCACTTTTATTTTTGGACGTTAATGAAACTAAACCTGAAGATTAATGAAACAAAAAGCGACCTGAAATAAAATTCACGAAATTCTTTTTTAGTATAAACGCAACAACAATGCATTTTCTCCCCTGCTTTCATATATTTATAGACTATCTATGAAGCTAGTTGTTTGGGTCTTTGCGGGGAGAACGAAGAAAATAATTGAAGCAACTGAAACGTGAGGACTCGGGCGAAACGGTCAGGGAACAAGTGTGTAGTGATTTTATTGTGAAGAATAGGTACTATGTGAAAAGTGTGACGGAAGTTATTCAATTCTTGACTTTAAATCAGTTATCGTTCAGGGGATATTCTGGGTGTGAGCGACCCGGAGAACCTTCAAGTGGGTTGCTCTTAAATCTGTTTGAATATAGTATTCGTAAAGATCCGAAATTAGCAAAAATTGTCAAAACTAACCCTGTCAATGCAAAGTACACTTGCCCGGATATTCAAAATGAAATAATTCATTTCATGGCAGAATCTGTTGTGAGAAAAATAGTGAATGTAGCGAACGAAAGCACATTTTGTTCATTACTTGCAGATGAAACCAGAGACAAGCAACGAATCGAAGATTTGTCTGTCGCAGTTAGGTATCTTGTGAAGTTTAAAGCACAAAAAAGATCCGTAGCTATACTGAAGTTGGACAAGCAAGATGCTGTCAGCATTAAGAATGCCATCTTAGACAGTTTAAGGAAAGTAGAATTCAGAACCGAAAACATAATAGCGTAGTTCTACGATGGAGCACCAGTCATGAGCGGACAGAAAAGGGGAGTACAAGCATTGTTGTCTAAAGATTTGAAGAGAAATATTTTGTTTGTTTACTGCTTCAATCACCAGTTGCATTTGGTTGTTACTAGAGCAATTGAATCAGTTCCTGAACTGAAAGAGTTCTTCGATATTTGTCAACAGCTATATTGCTTTTTCAGAAAATGACACGTTGCAGCAGAATACGCAGGAAAGAGTTTAAAGCGATTGTTTGGAACAACGTTGGACTGGACATCTAGACACAGTCACAGTGATTCATGACGACAGGATTCACATATTAAGTGCGCTGATAGCAATCCAAACTTCCTACGAAGAACTTGCCTCATTGAAAGTTGAAGCTACCGGATTACTGCATCAAATCTCTACTAAGACTTTCTGCTTCCTACTCATGTTCAAGGTACTTTGATATCTAAAACCGGCAAATGCACTGCTGGAAAGAACAAATTCGGACATTGATGCTGCTTTGAAGTTAATAGAATCTGTAACGAAACAACTCCGATCGTGTCGACAAAACGTAGAAGTATTTGGAAATCTCCTCGGTGATGCAATGAAGGCATATGCATTGAACACTTCGACTCAGCCACCAATAAAACGCAAATGCACGATCCCCAGTACGTTCGCTGATTCGGTTGTTGATTTGGAAGTCATAAATTTGGAAAAGAGAAAGGAAGACGAGAATGAGCTGAGAAGATTATTCTATAAAGTTCTCGATCCCTCCATTGAAGAAATTCGCAGCAGATTTAGTGAGACAGGGACGGCTGTGATCGGAGCGATTCAACACTTGCTAAGTGGTAACAGAAGTGAAGGAAATTTTGTGCGATGTTGTGAAATACAAAGACGACCATTGCAAAATTCTTCACAATTTGAAGCAGGAATTAGATCTGGCAAATCGACTGATGAGCGAGACCACATTTCTGGAGCAGCTCGCAGAACAAATTGGGAAGTATGGTGAGGCTTTTTCGGGCCTAAAGATGCTTACAGAAGCTGCTCTAATTATTCCGTCTTCCACGGCCACAGTGGAAAATTCCTTTTCACATCTAACGGCTCTCCTTTGCTCCCAACGCCTCTCCATGGGACAGGAAAGAAAATCGGACCTCGTTCTCTTGGCTTATAATAAAGATATTCTGCGAGCACTAGATCTAGACCAGCTGGTCACTGAGTTTGCGAAGTACTCTCGTGGACTTCTTTTATTGCAATATTGTTGGGTAAAGAATGATAAAAATAATGTCTGCTTATTTCATTTACGTTCGGATTGTTTTTTTGTTTTTGTTTTTCAATTTTTACAGATAAAAGTATCTCATAACTTACTTGTGACAAGGGTTCTGTAATTCTCAAATAATTTAATATACATTGTTACCGAATTTTCCTCAAATACACTAATAGTTTGTATTTATCTGTACTACTTAACACACAATACATATATATATAATCTTCTAGACGAGAAATATACATTAAAGATGATACTCGGTAGTCTTGGATTTTGTACTGTAATATTTGTCAGTATATTCTTTGTAAAAAATGCTACAACCTTGTAATAAATTTCGTGAATAATAAATAAATAAATAGTTTTGCGTTGCTCCTTGACGTCCTCCCCGCCATTTCCCCCTCTGTATTCATCATCCCCCCCCCCTCTTAAGTAACCGGGCTGCCTACGGGCCTGGTTGTGCTACTGGTACTGCAAATCTAAACTTGAAATTCGGTGATGAAATTATACATAATGTGTGACTTTTAGGTTCATATTATTAGTTAGCTCTCATGGTAGGACAAACAACAGATATGGAGCTGCACAAATATTCGAATGTTTAAACCATGACATCCCCCTAGTTAATATTGCCATGCCATCGATCACTGGTTAGGCTTGACTTTCGAATTTTTTGTTACATATAAAGAGTTGATAGTAGTCAGTTATTCTCTGGTTCCGGTTTATCAGCGTTGGAAAGAGTCCATTAAACATCATTCTGCATTCCTCCGCATTTAATATTGAGAAATGGTGTTTTGAACATAGTTACATCACACGAATATCGACTAGTTGAGAAGTAAACGTTGCTATTCACTGTTCAGAGAACCACATTCCAAATGCTATTTCTGCGTTTTCGGTCTCACAGGTTCAACATTTACCTTGAAGACCGTATCTAAGAGTCAGCTTCTTCTTTGGCCTTTTATTATGTTCATTAGGTATCTTGTTCAGAGCATGAAAGGAGAGTGGAGAGGATGGGGAAGCTATCAGCCAGTGCCTTAATCAATGAACTATTTGTCTCAAATATAAATGTATGTTTTCCGCGGGTTTGCATCCTGTCCCTTGTTGCTATGAGAAAAATGATACACATTAACTTTTATTCATCTTGTCTTTTAATCAAAACAAACTATGGATTATATTTCAATAGTCAATAGTCTTCACCAAAATCATTCAACACTTACTCGCTTACTGTTCCAATATATGCAGAACACAATAAATCACGATTAGAAGGAAGAAATTCTTGTTTTGTTACGAGATAGGAGTCCCTTTATACCATATATCATTCCTGAAGAATATTGTGTTGCTCATCCTCACGATAAGCAAACCTCTGTGGTACACTTGGTTAGCGTGTTAGCCTATCACGCGTGGGTTCACGATTTCAAACCGTAGCGGATAAAGTTTTCTTCTTTATTAAAAAAAAACAAATTGAGTTCGTGAGTGCAAACCCTAGGAAAAACAGATTTATTTCTTTAAGTAAGGTGAAACTTGAAGAAAAGTCTTCAAAAATCAATTTGATCTATTTAAAAAATATCGCTGTTAATATTTATTCTTCTAACGTCTTTAAAAAGAAGAAGACATAACTTATTCTTTTCTGGTGAATTCCTTTTCATCTCTTTGCTATTCGCATTTTTAGAAAGGAAGAACTAAAACCCTTTCATTCATATCATTCAAAACATATTTATAACCTTATTAACCTAAAAACTTATGTTTTATCACTAGTGTATTATTTTGTACCCTAATCACGAATTAAGTCTCAAAATCATAATATGGAAATCGAACTTAAGACGTCAAGTTTAGTAATTCAAAGTTAATGTAACTAATCCAGCATACAGTGCCCGAATTGTTTAAAATAATTAAGGGAACGGTTGCAGAACTGGGTTAGGAAAGGTAAGGAAGGATACGCTTGCACCTAGTGATGGCGATTACCTATTCAAAGTATAGGCAATGAACCCCGTTAATAAAAAGGTAGGGTAACGTAAAATCTAAAATGAAAAAGATAAGGCCACGATGTGCTCCCTTGTGCCCCCCTCCCACCTTGAAGCAATGCCAGCATAACTCTTTCGATTTGTAGGCAGTAACTTGTACATTCAACATTGATGGTATAATTTGATTAGATGGTCACAATCACGACATTCACAATCTAACAAGAATGACGTAGTTGTTCGTTATTTATAAGCCTGATGGAACTGAGTCTCATTGAAAATAACCAGTGAACGAAATTTCACAAAGTCAAAAATGTCTCACTGCTCGAAAATTACTTTTGAAAAACATAGCGAAAAAAAACTAAGTTCGAAAATGAAGCGAAGTTCAATTTTTCACAAGGCGACGAAGCAAATAGAATTTTCGTCTTCTAATCGCTCAGAGTTCAATTAGCTAATTCACAACCTGACACTTCAGACATATTATCTAAAACTGGTCCCCTGGATGAAGTGAGGGTTCACTATGAAGTGAGGGATGATGTGCTGGTAGGTAAACTAGCCTAATTTGACCTAGGCCTATGTAGTAACTTAAAAAGTCGAGTTTCATTAATTTTTGTTTTGTTAGGAGAGTAGGGGCAATTATATCTAACATTCAAATAAAAACAGTAATCACTATTTTTTTATTCATGATTGTTTTGGACACACCTTATTTTATACTGTCAGGTTCTTTTAAAAAAGCATTCTGTTTTCAGATTACCTTTCCTTACTTGAAATAGTAGAAAGATTCTTGAAATATCTGTTGAATTCGTCGTAAAATATAAAAGTATCACATGTGAATTAGATATCAAACGAAACTGATAAAAATAAAGTTCATCAACATTAATTTTTGAAAGAAAAAAATATTATCGACGATTGGGATTTGAACTTGTGACAAAGTTGGATTTTATTAGAAACTCGGCACGCTAACCACTTATCCAACCTATTAAGCACTTTTCATTTCACGAACTTTTAATCTTAGACTAGGAACTGGTACCGCATTCCGTGTTTAATTTATTATTATTAAAATCTTTTTTGTTTTTTTGTTTTGTAATTCAATATTTATTTGTGAACACAGTTATAATGTATGACGTAATTGTTCTGTACTTCCTTTTAACGTCAGATTATGCTTATGTTTTTAAACGTCAGGGAATTTACCTCTACTGTGCTAGGGAAATCACTGGGAATATGGGAAATATTCTCTAAAGACATGCGACAATCTTCTTGTCGACAGCTGTACCAGAAGTAATGATCGATTGCCTTTATCAATGGTTCAGCAAGCAAGGAAATATGATACATTTTGAACTTTCTTCTATTGTTAAGAATAAATATTTAAATTTATTGGTGCAGTTTAAATATAAACATTTGTAAACATTCTGGAAGTTTAAATATAGCCCTGCTTTCCGGTAATGCATATGTTATATCGCACTGATTCCAGGAGCATCATGTCCGCTGGAGATTGAAGTTCGTTCAAACGCTTCTTCACAAAACAAACTATCATTTATTATGATGATACACAGGAATAATCTTCGCCCTTTGGATCAGAACGCTCGAATTAGTGTTGGCGCACCTCTTATCGTGTTATTTCTTATCCTCTGCAAGTCCACAAAGAATAGAGCGTGCGCAAACTTTTATGAACTGTAATCTCATCAGTACCTTCTGGACAGCATGTCCTCTTTCCTATACCAAGTTTTTCTACAGGTATATATTATTGCAAACTCATGGGCACTTATCTTCCAGTTCTTTTTAACAAGTCTTCACATTGTTACTCGTTGTAATCGAGAAAGGCATTCTGTGGGCAGATAATATGAAGTTGGTGGCAAATATTCCCTAATTTCATATATGAATCTTGACAATAATGAAACTTAAACGCAATGGGGATATTCTCTTGTACCATACCGTATATCATTGCCCGCCGGTGTTCAAAACCATCGAGTCATTTTCGTCTATCTTTCCAGTGATTTTCGTGGGTCCGTTGTAGGTGTACCGATCTTCAACGGAACTCCAAGGATTGTTAACAACAGGAGTTCAACACAGGGAAAAGTATTTTACGAGATTGCCGCGCATTTCACTGCAGTCATTCGGTAAATCATTACTTTTGGTACATCTAACATGTTTCTTGTTTGCTTGTTACTTTTGAGAATAAAGTTTGCATTTGAATTTAAATCAATAATGTAAGAGCAATCTAATTATTGAGATATTAATTGGAGTAATTATTATCTGTAGGTCTTTTCCCTAGATTTGTACAATTTACGTCAATTTATTTTTTATTTTTATTATTATTCCTTTCAGATTTCCAGTGGAAGATATGACAACAATGATAATTTTACAGTAGTCATTCAACCATTCACACGTGTGCTGGGTTTAAATACTTCTGAATCACTTATACCAAATACTACATATATAACGATAGACTGCACGCACCTTAACCAGAAGGGCCATGCTCACGGTAAGTATTAAATTAAAAATACTGATTCTAAGATGTCTTCACTCCATTCCTGTTCTATGTAACAGAAAAATTACTATTTATTATCTGAGTGATCTGAGTTGAACATATTGTTTGGTGATACCACATTTCGGCCAACGATCTTATGTCCAAAAATATTTCATCTACAGACAATTCGCATTCGAGACATCTCGTCCATTCGACATTTGGTCTTCCTAATTTTTCGTCCAATCGACATTTTCTTCAAAGGATTTTTCGTCCGCAAAACATTTCATCCAATCAACATTATGTCCAAGCGTTTTTTCGTCCACAAGACAGAAGACATTTGGTCCAAAAGATTTTTCGTCCACGGTTTATTTAAGACTTTTTTTTCTTCCTTTAATGAGAAGGAAAGGTTTCAAATTAGCAGAAACCACCTAATATTGCGCTTGTAAAATGGTTACATTTTTGCGTTAATTTATGTAACATGTACATGGAATTGTTACAAAAGTTAACCAAGATATTAGCCCGGAGGATAGGTGTAAAATCGTGCATTTTATATGTAAAAGCATGAAACCATGGCGTAAATGTAAATTATAACAAATCAATTATTTTAAGGCCTTCGCAAAATGCTCCCTGAGCTGTCATATTGTACCGCTAAATAATATTTTTGTCTATAACTTTTGAGTGAATGGTTCTATTTTAATTTTCTTTTTGTTAAGTTGTTCATTGTTTGCTTCTCTAAATCTAAATTATAACAAACTAGCTATTTTAAGCGTTCTAGGCATTCGCACCGTCCGCCCTGATTTCCATAGTGGAAAATGGCCGTCTAATCAGTTTCGCTTAATTTTTGAGTGAATGGTTCCATTATAGTTTTCCTTTGATTAACTAGTTCATCATTTAATTTTATAGATATAAATTATAACGAATTAGTTATTTTAAACGTTCTAGTCATTGGAAGCATGCACGCTGAGCCGCCATATTATAACTTTCTTTTTCTTGAGTTCATCATCATAGAGTTCCTCAAAAGTAGGTTATAACGAACCAGTTATTTCAAATGTTGTATTGTTTCGGGATGGGCGTAAGCCATAGTGTTGTTACCGCCCATTAAATTCATTTTATCTTATCAAATGTTGTAGACATTGTAGTATTCACTCTGAACGGCCATATTGGAAAATAGACAACAACATCTGTTTTCGGGCTATAAATTTTAAGCGAATTAGATACTTCAAACGTTGTAGAGATTTGCAATTTTCACTCTGAGCCGCCATATTGGAAAAAAACTGCTCAACTCAGTTTTTCGGATATATAATCTGAGTTAATAGTTCTATTGTAATCTTCATTTTCTTAAGTTGCTCGTAATTTTCCATGCAAATTATAACGAACTAGTTATTTTAGGCGTTGTAGGCATTAGTAGCGTAGATTCTGAGCCGCCATATTGGAAAATGACCGAAGAAATCAGTCTTTGGCTATCCTTTTGAATAAATGGTCTTATTATATATTTTTTTTCTATAATTGCTAATAATTTAATTCGTCAAATGTGAATGATAACGAACCAGTTATTTTAAGCGTTGTAGACATTGGTAACATGAAATCTGAGTCGCCATATGGGATAATAGCCACCAAAATCAGTTTATGAAGTATAACACTTAAGTGATAAATCCTATTGTAATCTTCTTTTCGTTAAGTTACTCATTCCCCAAATTGAAAATTTTAACAAACTATTTATTTTAAGCTTTGTAGTCATAATCTACATAGCACTGGACGTCTATAAGACGCCCAAAAATGATGCTGGAGCATCAAATTTACGTTCAAATCCAACAATGGACATCCAAAATTGGATATCCCCAAGAGAACCAAGTAGGGACATCCAATGGGCGCCGAAAACACGTCCAAAACTGGATATCCCGAAGAGATTCAATTACGGTCATCCAATGGACGCAAAAAAATAAAACACTTCCAAAACTGGATATTCCAAAGAGATCCATGTTTGGACATCCAGTGGACGTCGAAAATACGTCCGAAACTTGACATCCGAAACTACAGTTTTTTTATTATTATTATTTATTTACAGAAAATAGGATGACACCTTTAGTGTCGACTAATACTGACCCACTTTATCCCACATGCGAATTAGCTGAGCATGACCACTAAGCATGAAGCCAGGCGCGTATCCAGATTATTTCGGAGAGGTTCACCAGTCCTACATAGAGCGCCACTTGGTGCGGTATCGTTTTACGAGGGAATTACGTGCGTGTGCACGTAAAGAAATGAAGTCAGTGTTTTGGATGAAATCTATTATTTTGCAATGAAATGCATGTTAACAATTTATTAATGCGTAAGGTAGTGCGTATAAGTAGTCGGATGAACTTAGTTTATGTCTCCAGAATTCGGCAAAGATGCTTCTGACCCGATTCAGTATATTGTTTTTGTCTTTATTTACCGAGGCACGTCGGCCGAGTTGATAAGGCGCTGGATTTACAAGGAAAAGATACGTATTCGCGTCCCCTCTTGGAGGGTTTTTTAGTATCCCTACAGACAAAATTGTTGATTTTTGGCCTTAGACATCTTTGTCTCATGTTACTGGAAGGTCCGTACTTGTCCATATGAGGTATGATTCTGGACATCTACTGGACGTTATAGTCGAGCATACTTTGGTAGTCATTTTCCCTTTCCATTGTACGTCTTATGGACACAAAATGGATGTCATGAATGCATTCAGTGCATGTCCATTGGACGTACTTGTGCTATGCGGGAAGTAGCATTCACTATGAGTCAACATATTGCAAAATAGCCGCCCAAATAGGTTTTCTGGCCATAACTTCTGAATGAATAGCCGTATAGTATTTTGTGAATTGTTTCATCAGACTCCAAATGTAAATTGTAATGAACTACTTCTAGGCATTAACAATTTGCAATCTAAGCTGCCATATTGAGCAACGACGGTCAGAGTCAGTTTTTTGCGAAGCACTTGAGTCAATGTTCCTATTGTTTTTTTGTTTTTTTTATGTTAATAATTCAGTTCCTAAATGTAAATTACAATGAACTAGTTATTTTAAGGGTTGTAGGCATAGACGGTATGCACTGAGCCGCTATATTGGAAAATGGGTTTGGAAATCTTTTTTAATTCTAACGTTTGAGTGTATTACTCTAATATGATATTTTAAATTGTTTTTTATTTAATTTCCCACAGAAAAATAAACGTTATATTTTAGCTAACATCAATAGCTGAACCATAAAAACCCAAGGTACCTTTTACAGAAATACTTTATTTTTCTTACAGAATATTAAAAATTACCTGCTTACTTATTTGAGTAGATTTTCGTTGCTTTCTTTATCAGTATGTATTTTTTTTCCAGTACGAGGCCTATTTTTATTCATGGCTTAGGGTTTTGCGACCAACAGCCCAGGAAAGATATTTTTTAACCCACGATTAAATACCGTAAAGCTGAAATTGGACACAATGGTAGAGTTTATCATGATGATTAACATATCTAAACTCCTCAATCCTCTTGCAATTGATTGCTTTCTGCAGTAGAGTAACAAGCTTTAACCCTTAGATGCCGGTCCGGAAATTCATGAAAATAGTATGTTCATGAGTCTTGTTATCGTTCTTATTATCATAGGGTCACGAATGATACCTCGTTGGAAAGCGCATGAAAAGCAGGTTCCAACACGGTAACTTATGTCTCCATCGTGTGTAAATCGATAGAAGTAGAAGACGAAGAAAGCACAACATTTTCGAAAACGGAAGCTTTTAAAAAATTGTGGGAAATTAGCAACACTACCATTTATCATACGCTAAAGACTACCCCTTCTCGGCCACCAACTAATATCATAGCGATTCATGTCAAACATACCCAACAATAAGAAACGTCAATGCAATGCAAGGTATGAAAAGAATGGATATCCACTAGTGTAAAGTATTGGGAATTTGAGATTAATGGTATCTGGAATTTAAAGCTAAATCCTCAAAAATGTGCAGCTCTTTCTATTTCCCTTAAAAGAGACGCAATCCATCACTCATACACCACTAAAATTTAATGTAAATGCTGTTTCTCCCTTCAGAAACCTTGGTGTTATTATTGACAGCAAGCTCACTTTTTCTGAACACATTACTCATATTACTCGAAGTGCTATGAGAAAACTAGGTTTGCTCTATCGCTTCACAGAAATTCGAAATCAGTCTGCGCTTAGCTTGTAAATAGTGTTATCTTGACGTTCTTGTGTACCAGAAACCAATATGTAGTAGTTCGCCTTTAAACAAAATTAGCATTAACTTATATATATTTAATATGAGACTCAAAATTCTATTTAATGGAAAAAAATAGTA